>JAQFXW010003020.1:0-12348 GCA_034693945.1 Dendrobaena attemsi
TCCATCTGGTTGGATTTTGTCATGATTTTCACTCATTTTTAGTACAAATGATGAGGAAGTGATACTGCCTTTATGTATTATTTCACGAAAAATGCTTGTGTATACGTGGTGCACACCTTCGCCGTCGATTCATTGAGTCCTAGCGACTGTTGCAACAGCCAACATATCATGTTTTTATTTATTAGGATAGGTCTGGCCTGTCAGGCTGTCACCAATCCTAAAAATGAGTCAATGTCGAGTGACTGTCTAGCTATAGTTTAATTTATTGTAATATCTTACAATGTGAAAAGTATTAGTTCTGATTTATGAATGTTGTGTTGCATTAATTTTGCAAATTAGTCCATAATTGAACATTAATGGCGTTTGGGGAAATCCATGACAAATGCAGAAAATCACAAGAAATGCTAAGTATTCTCAAAACTCTTAGCACTTAAGTGAATGGATTCAATGGAAGGTATGCAGAAATGATGAAGAAATCGCGACACCAATTCTTCGCGACACACGATGTTTATCTGGCACACTGTCCGTCACTTTGAACCTCTGAAGTAGAAGACTTGCATAGGTGCTGACAGCAGAAACTGAAATTTAAGTTGCTGGCCCGCATGCTTAGACCAGTTTCCCTACACCTACACAGGAGCCCAAAAGTCTGCATGTTTAAAAAGACAGCTAAAACTGCGCTTTCTAGATAACTCTGAGCATTGGGAATTTTGTCATATGCATTTTGTCATAAGCAGTGTGCAAAGCATCATAAATGTAGCTTGCAACCAATGATGCTTAGAATTTGTTGTAATTACAATGTCTGAGCATGTATGTATATAAGCATTTATAGAGCGCCTTTTAAGTAACTCACAAAGGCGCTTCGGAACGACTACCTAGGAACAGACCCAGCATCCTTCTGTTGCTGGTTCTGAGGAGGACATTTAAAAAACAATAAAAGCAACTGTTCATAAAGCACCAGAACAGTTAAGTGATGAGCACCAATTAATTTATTTATTTTGAAAATGTTATTCACATTTATATACTGCCCCTTCAAGTCTCCTACTAATCAGGTGGTCCCGACTACAGCCCGGAGGTGTGTCGGAGTTTACACGCCGAAGCACCACGAGCAATTGTGAGTGAAGGTCCTTACGCGGCGGGTGGGATTCGAACCTGCAACCCTTCGGTTGCAAGGCCTTTACCACTACACTACCACGCCCCCACAATCTACAGACTCTCCCCGCTTGACTTCTCCAAATGGAGTTTGACTTTGTTTCGGCATGTCCAATTATCCATGTCTATTCATAAAGCCTCAATAAAAAGATTTAATAAAAAGATTCATGTGTGGCACCGGCCTTTTCCATGTGGTGAGAACGCATGAGTTCCACGTCGTCTTGGTCTGTTTCACACTTTATTGCAACAACTTCTGACCAAGGTGGCATCACTTTGCACTAAGATAACATGGGTTTTTAGTGGTCTGTGTTAAAATCGCTGCAATCTATCCAGGAATTCCTAATAGCCCAATTCTCCTAGTTTCACCTTAAACGCTGTGATAGTACCCACTGACACTGCACTATCATCTAGACCATTCAATATGTCCATAACTCTTGCACTGAAGAACCTCTGCCCTATTGTTCCTCTGGGATTCTTAAACATTTTATACCTGTGTCCCCTAGTTGCTTTGTTTGGTGCTAATTCAAAGAACCTCTGCCATGGTAGTGCTTCCTTTCCAGTAATAATCTTATAGGCTTCAATCAGATCCCCTCTACTCGTCCTCTTCTCCAATGTTGTCAATCCGCATTTTGCCAACTTTTCTTCATAGCTCAAGTCCCTGCATCCCGAAATCATTTTCGTAGCTCTTCTCTGCACCTTTTCCGGTACCTCTATGTCCTGTTTTAAGTATAGATTCCATGCCTGTATACAGTATTCCAGTTGTGACCTAACCAGCAATTTGTATAGCTTTAATATTGTATCCTTGTCTCTGGTGACTATTGTTGTTTTTATCATCCCTAAGTTTGAATTAGCCTTCTTCAATGCTTCAGCACATTGCCTTGAAGGTGTCTCACTCTGTGATCAGACGGATTAGGGTATCTATCTGCACCGATGGGGATTTGAACCCCAACCTTTTGGTTGACAGTCCAAGTTCTTAACTACTACACTACTAAGGCTTGGATGTTATGTTGAAGGTTTGTCCTTTGCTACACACTTGACAACTAGATCACTGTAATGAAATGTAAATGTTATGTATTTCGATTGGACTGGAGTCGGGAACTCCTCTGTGTTGTTCACTTGAAGAGGAGCAATAGAAATTCTCAAATGAAGTTAAGTAGAATTTTCAGTTTATCGTAACTATGGCTGCCATTGTTCTTTATCATCTTGTAGCCAAGAAGGCGGAGTATTTCTTTACGCAGAAGCTTCCTAAAACGATCGCTGTAAAGCGGAAGAAGGATCTGCAGCTGGAGTGCATGCTGTCTGATCCCAGACCGGTCGTCACGTGGTACCTTAATGGCGAACCTTTAGAGGTAGATGATAGACATTGCATCTCTAGAGTCTGAACCAGCTACACTTGTGTTGAGTAAAGTAGTGAAGTCTCTGTTATTCCAATATTACTTGTTGTGTTTGCTTAATGCTTATATATAATATTATGTGCATATGTATGAATGGTATGAATGTTTTATAATGTTTATCCTTGAATGTAAGTATATATTGTAATATAGTTCATATATTATATGAATGTGTATATAATAAGTATATCATGTTTTTAAAAAAGGCCCAAGATGTGAAAGATGATAAAAACTTCGCACCTTGGGCCTTATGAAAAGCCTATGCTAATAGGCAGTATCTCAATACTTGAATGGACATCAGGAATGCAATCATGTATTTAAACAGTGACATTATCAGTTTGTTTGCCAACAGGTTGCTTTCTGCCAGCTTGCAACGTCAATTAACGAAATTGATTGATTGTGTGGATGTACGGATAGATTTGTCTGCTAACATACTTCATTTAGCACCTATTGAGTACTTGAATACCTCTCACAAATCATAGCATTCCTTTAGATCTGCGTGTTATCTTATCTAAAAACTCTGCATATGTAGAACGTCGTTAGTTGTAAGGAGCGATGTTAAGTTTACTACAGCATAACAGGAAATAGTTAGTCCCACTGCAAAGGCTATTCATGAATAGGTGCAGAAGAGAAAATTTATTCATTTGAGCTTTATTTTGCAGTACACAACAGGAAAGTACGAGATCTCTCGACGAGAGAATCGTTGCATTCTCAAAATAAAGAACGCTGGAAAAGAGGACCAAAACGCAGAGTTTGCCTGCACAGTAGAGGGCGACAAAACGGCTTGTGTTGTCACTGTTGACGGTTGGTTCCTGTATTGTTCATTCGTACTATGGGTGTTAATCCACCGACTGTGCATAATAAATGATGCAGATATATTAGGCTTTAATTACAATTGAATTTTATCAAACCAATTAGGAGATTTCCCACGCTACAGCTGAAGTATTCATTTGAATTGCATAATATTATTTGCAAAGGACTTAAATTCGAAAAAGAACTCACCTGACAAAATTATCAGGAAACAAATAGATGCTTTGATTGCGGAATTTGCGGTGTTGGTCATGTAGATCTGATGCTGCTTTTCAGAACCTGAATATGACTTTGAGAAGAACCTAACAGATGCAGATGCCTATGAAAAAGAAACGGCAGAATTTGAATGTGAGGTCAATGATGAGGAGGCACCTGTTCAGTGGTTCAGAGAAGACAAGGTCAGCGCACTCCTTCATTCAATCATTCAGTCAATTTATGTAGCACATTTGTAAATACCTATCCATCCAGAAACATACTTTATCCCATTCTGCTTATATTGATGCTGATACTCATGTGTGACTGACATTTGCTGTTGTTCACAAGATCGTTAATTAAGGTATTTTGTTCGACTGCCACCAATGACGGTCCAGTACTAATCTGACATTACAGGGTTCCTACTTAGTGGGAATCTCTATTCCTTCAGAAAGCCTCCTTTTCTTTTTGCAGCATCTAAATTTAAAATACTTCTTTTGCAGTGAAATGATTGTGTGATTGATGAAAGAAGTACTACCCAATAATAAAAAAATCTGAAAATCCAGCCTGTGGAAGAGAATTTTGTGATACATTTGTCCAATTCATGTATGAGTCATTTGACCTTCATGTAAAATATAAAATTCTATTTCTGACAAAAGGAAAAATTGTGGTGTGTGTACGGGGTCTGTTGTTGGCCCTAAAGTATAGAATAGACTTCCTCCAATGAATGCTTGGGGTACACCCAATCATAGGCGCCGATTTTAGTCCGAAAGGTGTGAGGGCTCAAAGCAGGGCTTTTTAAAAGGAATTTCTATAACTATACAATCCTAGCCCCTAACGGTTAGGGGGTCTGGGGAGCATTGTAAGCTCCCCCAGCGGGGTCTGGGGCTCTGCCCCAGAAGCCGGCGAGATTTTGATAATTTTATGCCAAATGAAGTGCATTTTGGACCCTTATTTACTTCCAATTTGTCAATGCTTATCTTGACCATCCGACTACATCTGAGGTCACAAACAGCCCGAAAGATCTTCAACTAGTGCTGCATATCCTCTTAGGAGATATCGACTTAGCGGGGTCGGGGCGGAGCCACAGAAACCGGCGAGATTTTGATAATTTGATGCCAAATGGAGTGCAGTTTGGGCTCTTATTTACTTCCAATTTGTCAATACTTATCTTGGAGTGCATTTTGGACCATTATAATTTTAGGCTTATTCCAACCATAAATGGGGTTTAAAACGACCCCAACGGTTTTCGATTAGTACAGGTAGGCCTACTGCACGTCCTTTTAAGACTTAAGTGATATCGATCCAGCGAAGTCTGGGGCAAAGGAATTGGCAGGGCCAATTTCTGTTAGGGCCCGGCCCTCACAGGCCTCGAAAACTCGGCGCCAGTGCACCCAATATGTTTCACCATAACCTCAAGGCTGTTTCAACCAGGTTTGCATCAGGAGCACTCCTCAGTAGTAATCTTGAGGGTGTGCTATATATAAATCTCTAGTGAATGAATAATGATGCAACAAGCTGCAAGATTGTGTCTTTGACTAGTGTTGAGAGTATATTTCATCTGCAGTTCGTTTTCCTAACACTCATTTTCTGCGTTTGATCATATCCTCTTACAGCTGGCATTCCTCCTCTACAAAGCACGTGTAATTCATTTGCTGTGATTCTACGTATCCTTCACGGTTATGTCCTTTAGCGTTGTTGAGGGTTCATCATCTCCATGGTTGTCGGCATCTGCTGGAAAGTGTGTTACGTCTTATCTGTGTCTGGTATTCGTTCATAGTTACCAGTTCCTCCATCTGGGATTCCTATCTGCCTTATTTTGTGACTAACCCTGCTGAGACTCTTGCTCGCTTAATTCTTCCAGTATACTTTAACAATTTTAAGGCTCGCCTGACTTCCGTGTATACTTCTGAGTGTGCACGTCCAACTGCATTTGTGTAAGGATTATCAGATTGTTGAATTGTATTTATTACATTATGACGTCCAAATACAATGTCAATGAGCTACACTTTGATTGCCGAAAAGAGCCTGTTCCTATTGATGCCTGTTGCTCAGCACATCTGAGTAGGGATCTTGAAGAGGTGCTATATAAATTTCAATTGATTGCTGCATTTGTTTTTCAGTTGATTGACATCAACGATCCCAAGTATTTCTGCGTCCAAGATGGCAAGAAGCGCAGACTCCGCGTTACTAACATCAGCGGAAAAGATGAAGGAGTTTACAAGTGTAAAGTGCAGAATAAAATCACGTCTGGAAAGCTATACGTTGCTCGTAAGTTTAAGACTGAAGTACCGTAGTCATGAATCTGTCTTTGTTTCAAGTGTCCAGTGTCCACTGTCCAGTTGTATTTTGCTAGAATCATTAGGGTCTTTATTTTTGAGTAATTTCAGTATTTTTGTGTTTAACTTGTACTACTCCATAGCAAATGCATACATTAATGGTTCTAGTATTGTACATTAAGGCCTTTGCTCAAAGTTGTTATACAATTGCCATCTGAAAAAGGGCCGAAATCCTACTTAGCACTAATTTTGGGCTAACATATATAGGATGTGGGACCTTCGAAAAAGCGTGACACCCATGCTTGCAATCATGCACTGCTGTTAAAGGATCTGACTGGAGCAGCCCATCGATTGATTGCAACCTGTGGTGCAGGTTGAAGGTGCATGTAGAAAAACATTTTTTGGGTACTTGAGAAAATATTAGCCCTACACAATTCATCCACTGTCTTGCCAGAAACTCTAATTTGGATTGTTCAATAATGAGCTATACACCTTGTTTTTTGTTTTTTTCTTTGATACACTAGAACTTCTGAGATTGGAATTTTTTATTCAGATGTCGCTTTGTTCATGGTTAACCGGATCATTCATTCATAGTGTGATTGTGATCATAAGGCAGTCTGTCATCGTGAATTCATAAAATACAAAGATAGTATATGCGTGTTCTATTGATCATTGTAGCTGATGTCATCATCAAGGAGCAACTGAAGGACTTGAAGAAGATTGAAGGTGAATCAGCAAAGATGCAGTGCAGAGTCAAGAATCCAAAGAACTATCCAATCAAATGGTTCAAAAACGGCCAGGAGATTACCTTTCCAAGCGACAAGTCAGTACAAGTCTGTTGAATATGGCCTTATCTTATAGCAATTTTATTGGTCATTTTTCTATCAGATTCCATTGCCACAGAATTGATTCCATTATGCTTTATCAGACTATGTTGTGATATGAATATAGCACTACCAGGTAGTGAAATCAGACTAAATAATATCCTTTATGAAGTCATATGCACAATTGAACATGAATTGAGTATCAAGAAGGCAGGTTTGTGAAAGATCAGTCAATTCATTGGTAGCCAATGCTGATAAGTTTACATTTATAATCTGGAGTTTATGGCGTCCGATCGATTTGCATTCGTGATATCCTTCACAACAGAAGGAGAGCTGATTGTAGTAATGGATTATGCAATGGCACAAAGCGCTTATGACCCTAGTTCAGACGGTACCCCTACAAATACACATATTTGGTCTGTCTGCAGCCATGATCTTCTTCACAGCAGAATGATGACGTGATGCTGGAATCTTTGTAGTCATATTCAGAGTGCCTTAATCCTAATCACTTTGAGCTCCAGACTATTCGTTTTTAGTTGTAACAAAAAACCACATGACCGCAGCTGCCCTGCGGTGATGATTACAGGTGTTGTTAAAATCATCAAAAAGCAAAAGCATTCAATGAAGCTGCCCTGACAATCATGTTTCCAATTTTCTTAGATTTGAGTTTACTGAAGAGGATGGGAAGCAGACGCTGAATATAAAAGATTTGAAACTGGACGACGCTGCTGAATATTCGTGCAAAATTGGAGACAGAGAGACTTCGGCTAAACTCCAGGTCGATGAAGGTAATACGCACGTTTCAACCTGCTTTGATAGAACTGGTTACTTTGGAACGAATGTTGAGGTCTTATCACTTAGACAATGAGCTGCCTTAGTTTCCAAGTCACTTCTAGGACTCTGTCATTGCTAAAGTCTTGAGGATTGTTTTAGTCTGGATATTGAGTTCTTGTATGTCTAATGGAATTATTCTCTGAATGGAAAGGGAGGATTACTAGATTGCTTTTATGTCTGTACTTCTGCTGATAGGTAGTCAACTGCAATGTAAGGCCATGCGCTAAATGGCTTTTGGTGGGTTATTACCACTTAATTACTCTAGCGACTCTTACAGCTTTGTTGTCGTAATGATTAGGGCAACGGTTGATGATTAAGTAAAGTGAAGCCATAGTCAAGGTCACAATCCATTGGAAAAACCAGGTTGAAATGTGACACAACAGAGATTCCAGAGCATGCGTCGACTTCTTGGAATACACTCTTACCTTAAACTGCGTTTCTAATTCCTTTTTTGATGTGTCATTGTGAATTTGATCTGCTTGGACATATTTGACTTCTGATTATCATTAAACATAAATTAAACATTGACTGAAACCTTGAGCATTATGATGGTTATAAGAGCCTTTTTAATTAGATTAAGTTAGCTGAAAGTGGTGTAAGGTATTTCATATCTGCTATGATCAAGTTGCTGACAGCATGTGTGTTGGCTAGGAAACAGTAACATGCAAAACAAACATCAGTACTTTACCAAGCCTTTTATTCAATAAGCGGAATATAGTGTTTAAATTCTCTCATTTGTTTGCAGGTCGTAGACCTCCGCAGATATTGTTGGACGCAGTTCCAAGAGAACTTACAGTCAGAGCTGGCAAGAGAGTCGATTTTGAAATCCCCTACACAGGTGATGCATTACTTGCTGCTTTCTAGTTGTTTGGAATTATTAATTCCCTTTCAAGGTGAGACACCGTGGTAACGGCATTTCTGTGTTGCGGCGCTATATAAATAAATTGTCGTCATTATTGTTATTATTATTCACTTTTGAGAATATAGGAATTGGCAATTTTCAGGCACAAGCTTACTCTCACTTTTAAAATAATGCATCTGACTTTATCTGACATTTTGCTGCTCTTGTGGACGACTATAGATCGTTCAGCATATTGAAATGATAGCAGGGACGGTTGTAAGAAATTGCCAAGTTTTGATGATAGTTAGTCAATGTGGTCAATATATTTTATTTATTTGCTAAGTTTGTAACGCGCGCAAGGTCGCACTGAATTATGAATCTGAGGCGCGTAATATAGTAATACAAGTGACTGAAGACGTTGTTACGATCCCAATCATAATCATTTGAATTTGTTGATCTTATTTAGCTTATTCTCAGATAATTATGATCTATTGAATTTCTAGACTTCATTTAACTTACTCTTAACCAATCAAAATCTTGTGAATTTCTTACTCTCTTTTAGCTTATCCGCTGCCAAAGTACAAGTGGTCCAAGAACAAAGGTGATCTTCCAAAGGACGACAACGTCTCTTTCTCCCAGAAACCAGAACTCTGCAAACTTATCTTAAAGAAGGCAAAGCGAAGTGATGCAGGAGAATACGAACTGGAACTGGAAAATGCAGCTGGAAAAGCTTCTTGTCCAATCACGCTTAAAGTCATAGGTAAATTTTTTGTATGCCTTTGATCAAAGAGCTCCAACTTTACCTTCATTATTTCTTGTAAATGGTTTGCTTGCTAGCGTACTGGAACTCTGCTGAGCACAAAACATGGATAAGCAATGAAATTCCAGATAACCACTTTACTTACGCCTTGGCCAGAGTCATAAACATCAACTGCATTTAACTGCTATTCAGAGTGCAATGATGAATGGCCAGATATAAAGATGCATGCCTATGTATTTGCTTGCATGCAGAGGTATAGCCACAAATCAATTTGGAGGTTCGCCATTGAATGTGGTCGGAAAATTTGATAAAATTTCATCCATAAATATATTTTCTCTTTCAGAAAAATTAAGAAATTTCTTTTGTGGAGTAAAACCTGTAAAACTCCCATAAATATGCCTGACTGTTTGTGTACGTACATGTGTACATATTCTGTGTGAACATTTCATATGAAACTATCTAACCAGCTGACTGATTTTGTTTCTAGACAAACCCTCGAAGCCTGAGGGACCTCTGACGGTGAAGGAGATCTTCAAGGACCACTGCCATATCTCGTGGAAACCTCCGAAGGACGATGGAGGTCTGCCGATCGAACACTACGTGGTGGAGTCTATGGATATGGATACGAAGAAGTGGGTCATAGTGGGAAAAGTACAGGAGGACACGCAATGCGGTGTGCCTGGCCTTGAGAATGGAAAGAGATACAAGTTCCGCGTCAAGGCAGTCAACTCAGAGGGAGAGAGCGAAGCACTCGTAACGGACACTGACATCCTTGCCAAAGATCCGTTTGGTAAGTACAGCACTCGATAAGACCAATTGCACATTCAGCTTAGATTTTGGATCATTGGTAGTTGGAGGTAGATAAGTATTTATCTGTGTTAAAAATGAAGAGAAAAGAAGGGCAGAACAAATGAAGCTGGTTATAATAAATATTAGAGTTGTGAACAATTGTGAGTCTTTTTAATACTGTGGAAAAAGAAAATGTTGATGCTAGTGATAAGTGATAGACATTGAGTTAATCACCGTTAGTCAGATGACGTACGCTTCTACCTATGTCAGGCTTTTCTGCTGTTTTCCAGATCCTCCGGGTAAACCAGGCCGACCAGAAGTGGTTGATTACGACAAAGATCAAGCAGAGATCAAGTGGTCTCCGTGCAAGACTGATGGAGGAAATCCAATCCAGAAATATGTAATTGAAAAGAAGGCCAAAGGTGGTGAATGGGAAAAGGTAAACTGGATTAAATGAACTGTTTTGCTGTAATTATTGTTTTATTGTTATATTGTTGCATGTTGTCAGTTGTTGGTATCAAAAGCATTTCCATGGTATCTTTAAAGATGAGAAATATAGTTAGCGTCTTGTACACGCTCGTCTGTGAAGTGCTAAAGATTCAATTTAATACAACTACATTTCCAATTTCCCTCCTTCCAAATATGAGAGGAAGACAGAAAACATTGATGGTGCTGAGTAACTATGAGTGAAGAACTTGCTCAAGGTCTCTACATGTATTCTGGTGGTCACTTTCTTAATGTAAATTTCAACCTACTATACTTTCCGCATTACAGGTTTAGTGCTCTAATCAATCGGCTCCTCTGCGTGACTGGCAGAAGTCGAAGGCTTAATTTGTGATTGCCATTATTTGCTTCCATAACAGTGTAACTTATTGTTTGAGTTATGTGCTGTTCTGAAAAGTTCTGTTTATGAATTGTTCTGATAAATCGCTTGAATTGTCTTGTACGCCAGGTTGGAATGGTTCCACCAGAGGAGTGTTCTGCCGTTGTGCCCGGTCTAGATGAGGGCAAGGAATATGAATTCCGAGTGCTGGCTGTCAATGAAGCAGGTCCTGGTGCCCCATCCGATTCCAGCAAGACTGTCCTCACCAAAGCTCGCAGAGGTCTCATATACATTTCTGAATGACGATGATCTTAGTTTAATAAGTTTATTGTTATTCTTTTCTAACTATAGGCCTACTCATTTATTTTTAATTCTCTGTTACTGTACTATTAATATTTGAAACTGGACTGTTAGTAATAGTAGAATGGCAATGATGATGATCATGGCTGTTGAAAGATTGGATTAATATAAGATGACCTGTAGGATGGAGAGAGGTCATAGTATAATAAAAGGAGACGAAAGCACTCTTAGGATTGGCTAGGAAGGGTCCACTGTTTGGAGAGTGGTTGGGGTTTAAATGGCTAATGGCTTATTGACAGCAGAGGTTCTACACTGAGAAGGAAACGAAGATACATCGCGTATCATTGAGTTGACTAAATGTGTAAATGTATATGTATGTACTTTCTGAAGCAACCTGTTCACTTATCAATGAGTTGATACAGTGAGATCCTTTACCACTTGCCTGTTTAATACGTGCCATGGTAAGTTGGTAACGGTCTGATTCCCCATGCGCGGACTGTGATAGACTAAGACTTCATTCTCCGAAATAAACATCTGAACAAAATGACTGACGGACTTCTAAAGTATTTGGATCTTTGTAAATGAACTGTGGCACATATTATATTAATATATAAAGACAAAAGTATGTTTCCTGATTACTAAGACTGATCTTCTTAAAATCTATCAAGTCTTTTAGTTGCCGGTGCCTGTCATTGTCGCATAGTTGTATTGCATTCCGTTGTTGAACTGTAGTTAAGCCAAGGATCGACAAAGACAGCTTCAGTCCATCTGTGCAGCTGAAACGAGGCCAGGAGCTGAAAATCGAGGTCAAGTTTTGGGGAGAGCCTCCTCCGAAGGCCGTCTGGAGCCGGGCCGGAAAGGTAACGGTCTGATTCGGTTTCCATTGAAACTGAGTCGGAGTGTTGCATGGTGTGTACGACTAACCAAGTTAATGGGTGCGTTCCTCGTTTCAATATTTATCGTGATTCTGCTGTAATTTCTCATTTTCATGAAGCACCAGAAAAATAGGAATTCTGCCAATGCTTATTGAGTATGATATGAATCTTGTAATTGGATGTGCATCGATCAAGTCGCCGGCCATTGTGTGCACTTTCACTTAATATCTATTCTCTTGTGTATTTTATTTGCTCTGTCTGTGAATTGTTTCGGTGATTTTGCTATATTAATTATTGATAATTCATGAATTAATTATTTAACCATCAGCTTTCTCTTTGATTAGACTGGTTTTCAATAGTCAGGAATTTTCTAATCCGGTCCTCTTGTAAGTAGCGGGTACACGTTAGAGCTGTACCGATGTCACTTTTTGCCGATTATGCCGATACCGATTATAGCCGATTATTAGATTAGCCGATTATG
>JAQFXW010003021.1:0-12347 GCA_034693945.1 Dendrobaena attemsi
TCTCCTCAATACAGTTTCTATTTTGACCTCAAAATGTCCTGTGCTTGAATTTCTGAGATGTTCATCATTCGTTGAATGATTTTGTTTTTACATATCTGGTAGTGGACATTGAATGTAATTCATTCATTCTGGAAATTTATATAGCGCCTCTTCAAGAAACTACTCAGAAGCGCTCCCAGCCATGCCCACATAGACTTACACTACAATCATAATGCAAGTCATGAGATTGAATTTACAGAGGCGGAAAACTTATCAGAAGCTTAGTAAGTTTGGAGTGAGCTATGTCATTTTACTTTATTGATTACAATCCAGCTAGATTATAATCCAATTTAAACTTGGAAATATTGTGACGAAAGATGATTCATCTGTGTAACCTTGAATCATGCAAACATTCTGTTTGTATATTCAGGTACCAGACCTGCCCAAAATACTGCTAAGCCTGTCATTTCTGGCTGCCACACATCATCTGAGAGCAATTAGAGACAGCCAACTGTACACATATGTCAGATTGCCTGTCTTATGCTAATTACTAAACAGGAAAGAAGTCCAAATTTGTTGGCTCATATCACTTGTACAGGAACTTTTCGTATGAGTCGTCGAATGTTATGTGTAGTAGTGATTTTGTCATTTGAGCACAAATGAAAGGAAATGACAAAAAGTCATCAATTTTTGTGAACTAGACATGACAACAACATGGTTGCGCAGAAGTAAATTTTTTAAATATGCCCTGGCTGACGGAATGAATAAAGATTGGATGTCCACAGTAGTTTTAAGTATAATCTCACGAAACTATAACAATAATTAAATAATTGTTTTAATTCAAAGAAATTATTATCAGCAGGCCATTGACTTTTGTAGGCCCTTGTTAAGTTGTAGTCCCTAATTGGGCACAGTAGGCACTTCCTATTTCAGAGCTGATGATGTATCTGACAAAAATATGAAGATGTTCCGTGCTTCAACTTTGTTGTTGAGCTTAAGCATTCCCTCCAAAGCATTGGTAAGTTCAACTATTAGCCTGTTTAGAATTAAATGACTGACTTTATTAAATGTTAGGCATCATTTCAGTGACAGTGTATCATTATTATGGAGTTTGCTGTTGGGAACATAAATATAAACAAATTTCTACTCAGATTTTAGCCACTGACCTGATAATTGAAGTTCCTACATGCTTCTTACTAGACTACCTTGCACCACAACTGGTAAAAATGTTCAGCTATTGGAAGTTAAATTATAGACGCTTGGGAAGTAAGAAGGTGGTGCATCATGAGTTGATCCATTTACTTGGACCTTCCTAAATAATTATTCCAGTGCTACTTTATCAGAAACTGATCATCTAACCTGAAATCATGATCACATAGAATAGTTTTCAAGTAATCGTAACTCAAGACTTCTATAGCACCCACAAAAGGCTTATTCACAGGCGCTTAGTCAAATCAGAATAGTAAGGCAGAGGTCAAGATCCGGGAGGTCAGGCAGGAAGACAGACGGCGAAGGTGGGTCTACAGTTTTCTACAGTTTAATTGACCAAGTGCTTTATGGAAAGTGGCAGGAAAGGAATACGTCTTGTTTTTTACTTGTTTCCTTTCTAAAAGGTTGTTTTATCCCGATATTGTTTGTAGACTATTTTCTTGTGTTGTTTGGCTATCAGGAGACAGTCATTGGTGGTCTATTTTTAATCACTTTCATTGGGCTGTTTCTGTGTCCATCCAGCTAGACATATTTCATCAAGGTCAGTGCGACGTCAGCTGGGAAGCGATGCATTGGAAAGGTTCTTGTTTTTATAGTTTAATTGACCAGTATCTGTTACAAGTGATGTACCAATTCCTTTGTTTGTATAAGTATCATATTCCTCAATTGATAATTTAATTTTGGTCATGTAGTGTTAGCTAGTTATGAAAATATCTCTTCGGAAAGTTCACTTATTCTTGTTGATTATCTTTTGTGATTAGTTCTGCCTGCAATGCTTATGAACATGGTAACGTGGTTAGGCCACTGGGTATACATGATTGCTACTTTCTGATTCATGCATTCCGATTTGCATTTTATTTAAGCAGTTCTTATGGATTAACAAATATTTTAGAAAGGCATTGTGTATTTCTGTGAGCATTGTCATAAAACGTGGATTTCCTTGAACCACGTCAGAGGATAGTTGTAACAGAAGACGTGCGTGCCTCTTCCTTCTTGTATGGCTATTAATGCTTGGTGTTGCCTAGCTTCAAAGTTCCTCTTTGGATGAGAATTGTCAAGTAACAGTTGTGTTGGTTATTGAATCATGCAAGAGATATTTTGAATTTGATGTCCTGACTGGAGTTGGATGAACTTTCCATTGTGTTTGCAGAGAGAAACGGACCGAAGTGGACAGCTGGCTGAGTCAGGAGATGGCCACTCATGGTGTCATCCTCTTTGAGTGTGACCATCGTCCGACTCGGTGGACACGCAGGTGCCTAAAGGAGGCCGACTGCGTTCTTTACCTGGTGCTGGCAAGAGATGATCCATCCATCAGCCAGGTAAGAGAATATTACAGGCAACTACACAGAGACAGAGTGGCGCAAGGCATTGGCACAGTCAGGATTATGAAATTGGTCGATGGACTGTGAAAACAACTTGCTGTTCTGTCTTTCGAAGCAGTAATAATGTGGAAAACTGCAGGCAAAACAGGAGAATGTTAAAGGTAAACAGGCAGATGGATAAAAAAAGACAGCCAGACTGTCTACAGACAAAAGAAAGACAGGAGATTGGGAAAGGGATTATGATGGTGAATTGCCAGAATTGGAGACCCAATTATTGTCCTTGTCAAGTGCTTTATATTAGACTTAATGTATGGCTATCATCTGATAGCCTGTCTGCTTTGATTATCCAGACATTTCTATTGGGTCACTTTAACGACCAGCTGCATATTTTTCCCAGTGCGTTTTAGTAGATACAGGGTCATTAATGAGCTAACATGAGTAATAGGTAGGCAAATGATATTCTGGCATGAACAGCAGAAGATCAACACGAACAATTGAACATGGGATCAATTTCCAATACCCTTTAAAAGGTCTACTCAGCCTTCTCTTTGCAAGGCGGCAATGGTAAAGTCATGGAGTCGGGAGCACCTTTGAATTGTAGTCCACTTAAGAGGTGTATTTATACAGTTCCTTTGGTCAGACCTGCTAAATTTTGTTATTGCTACCAATGCAACAAATAGGTATGCCAAACCTGCTAAATTTTGTAGGTTGAGGTTGATCTCATTGACTGTGGAGGGTATGCGAGCAGACAGCTCATTCTACTCCACACCAAGAATTCACCAGCCTTTGCCGGTACAAACAAATGGCTGGAGAACAGAGCGTGGTTGACCGATTTTTGTCACATATTTTGCGAGGAGAGGGTCTTCACCAGCTGGTCCAAAGCAAAGACAGTAGGCTTTTACATTGCATCATATTACAGGTGGTTTCTGTTTCAGGATTTTCCTATATGAGTTTCAGTTGTGAGGGTGATATTATGGCAAGGTGGAACAGTACAGTGACATTCTAGTGCTGGTATTGTCATAGCCTACTCCAATTGCATCCGACAATATTGATCATAACAACCAACTGACTTTTGGGGTATATTCATGTAGTGATCCATCGCTCACAGGTTTGAATCCACCTCACGCCACTGTGTAAGGACCTTGAGCAAGGTGAGACATTTTAATAAGAGATGAATAAACATTCTCTGTTCATAAACAGAGAACGGTTCTGTTTCTGTTTATTGAAATAAGATCTATGAAGAGCTGCTGAAGATCCAGGCTGACCGGAACTCCAGCTGTTGCCGACTTGCAAGAATCCTCAGTGGAAAAGCGATTGGTGCGGCCTTGAGGTGGCGGTGTTGGGTAAGTTTAGTTCATTCCTATTATCATTAGTTTTGATTTATGCGATGTCATTAATTGATTGGAAAGTTACAAAATGTTCGTGTTGATGTTAAAACCTCTTTTCAAGGCACAGGCAAAAATGCATAAAGGCACATGTTAAGAAAAATAAAGACTCTCAGCTTAATGACAAGGTCCTAACGCGGCAGGTGGGAACCTGCTACCTCTCGGTTGCAAGGCGGCGACCTTCACCACTACACTACCGCGCCCCCATATGGATGGAGGAGATACACGAGGAAATGAATATTAAGTTGGAGGAACTGAGGGAGGCGACGAGAGATAGGGACTGGTGGAGAAGGTTGACCATGACAGTTGCTAGGATTCAACGAATCGACGGCACAAGGTTTTATTGAAATAGGAGCTTGACTGTGACAATTGATTGAAGTCTTTGTTATTATTATTAGCATAGAATGTGTTTTTAAACACTTGTAGTTTAACATTGAGAGGGATCTGTTTTCCATATAATTTAGTACATGGTCATCATTGAAGATTTAAACATTGAACGGCACCTCCCCAATATAGTTTCTGTTTTGACCTTGAACTCACAATCTCCTGTGCTTGAGTTTCGTTGTATATCTAGAAGTAGGCATTGAATGTAATTGTCACGTATTTACACTACAGTCATAATGCTAGTCATAACATTAAATTTACAGAGGCTGAAACTTATCAGATGCTTATTAAGCTAGGAGTGAGTTATGTCACTTTAGTATATTGATAAAGTAAGAGCAATTAGATTATAAATCAATTTAATTGAACTTTGAAATATTGTGGGATTTGTGACCAAAGATTGCTCATCTGTGTAACCTTGAAATAGAATCATGAATCATGCAAACATCTCTTTGGATACTTCAGGTGCTGAACTTGGTGGCCATTCAAACCCGGCTGTCGTTCATCGCATCCGTTCAGCACCTGGAACTGATGAAGAAAGACGATAGAAATGTGTATGTGAAGCTGCCTGTTGACGAGTTCAGTTCGCTGGATTTTGAGCAGTTTGACAAAATCTATGTAAGGGTTTCCTGATGCGTAATGTCTGTGTCTTGTGGTGGGATTTGTAAATGCATGATTTTATGAAAAGTGGATTGAAACTGATTTTAGGATATTTTGATTGCCACTTATCACGGATGTTCCTTTACAAACTGTTTTGCAAGTATTCATTTTGTTACTTGAACTGGGAGAGTCGTCTTTTATCTCCTATGCTGATTTTGGGGTAAAAAATTGATTCCATAGAGGAAAAGAAATGCTTAAATTTGTTGTTTAGCGAAAAGGAAACATACAGGAACCTTCTGAAAGCTGAGGCAAAGAGACCTTGGGTTAAATGTAAAAGCAGACACATGAATTTTCTTTCCATGTAGCCACTCTGTTATTCACACTACCTATAACGTTCTGGGCGTTTCATTTGGGAACCATGTGAAGGGTCATTATGATTAAAGTATGCAAATGTAAATGTGTTCTTTATTGAATGCTGATAAACACACATGTTATGCAGAGAATGTGATGGGTGTTGATTAATTACTGTACTTGTCAGTCTGTGGACATCGAGAGATAAATTATACTTTTTGGTTATTGTAACACTTTATTTTAAGAAATATTTTACGGAATGACTCACAAGAAATGGGAATTCTGTTTTAGAATCAAATCTGGTAAAATTATATCACTGGAGTTTGAATGGTTCAGATGGCAATTGCATTAGCGATTTCTCTGACATGAAATAGTTCAACATCAGTGATGAAGAGGCCGAAGTCTAAGATCAAAAGGAAGCAGTCATCAGCGTAATTGAAGATGTGGTTAGAACTGTGTATAGGCCAAAATTTGCAGGACCCAGTCCTAGGTTGTACTTGTATATGTGGAAAAGGTTTAAGATTTCATTTTTGAAATTGGTAATTTCTCAGAAGTTGGATGAAATTTCCGTGGTGTTTACAGGGAACAACAGGCCAGGATAGACAGCTGGCTGAGGGACGAGATGGCCAATCATGTAATCCTCTTTAAGTGTGACCATCTTCTGACTCCATGGACACTGTGGTGCCTGCAGGAGACTGACTGCATCCTCTTCCTGGTGCTGGCCAATCAAGACCCAGCCATCAGCCAGGTAAGAGATTACAGGCAACTACACAGAGACAGACAGAGCGACGCTAAAAGAAAGGCATTAGCAGTCATGATTATGAAATAGGCAGGTGGATGAGGAAAACTGCAGTAAAAAGACAAAAGTAAGACAAAAAAATTGGGAGTGGATTTGTGATTTGCATTGCTACAAAGCAGGTGCTTTATGTTAATAGGCTAGGTATAGTTTCACAATGACACCCCACTGTATGGCTATATCTGATGTAAACTGCATATCAGTCTCCTTTGATTATCCAGACATTCCTGTTCGAGCACTTCAACGACCAGCTGCATAATTATCGCAGTGCATTTTAGTACACGCCGGACGTTGATGGTCATTAAAGGGCTAACTTGGGTATGCAAATGATATTATGGCATTAAAAGCACAAGACCACATGGACATGGAATCAATTCCCGCTAACCTTCCAGAGGTCTACTCAGTCTGCTGTTTGCAAGGTGGCAATTGTAACATCAGGTACCAATTCAGTATCAAGAGCTGAGTCGGGAACAGCTTTGAATCACATTTATATAGTGCCTTTGTTCAGACCTGCTCAATTTTGATGGTTCCACCAATGGAATAAGTAGGTATGTCAAACACCTGTTTAATTTTACAGGATGAGGCACAGCTCGAAATTTGTTGAAGAGAGGTGGATAAGAACTTGGTCCCCCTCCATGCACACAAGACCATATCTATACAGATTACAGAGAAGTTTCTAAATAACAGAAGCTGGATAATGACTCATCATCATGCCAAATGTGAAGAAAGGGTCTTTTGCAGCAAGTCCGAAGCCAAAAACGTAAGCTGGGGCTTTCATGTTGCATCATATTACAGGTAGTTTTTAAATCAGGATTTTTCTATACCAGTCTAGATTTGGTCGTATTGCAAGGTAGAATAGTGCATTGTCATTCTAGTGCTGATTTTGTCATAACCTACTCCATTTTACATCTGATAATATCGGTCATGACAACCAACTGATTTGTGGGGCATAGTCATGTTGTGTTTTGTGACCAAAGGTTCGCATCCATGATCCACCTCAGGCCTCTGTGTAAGGACCTTGAGCAAGTCCTTTCTTCACTCATAGCTGCTCTCGATCGAGAGAGAGAGGCTTAGTATAATGGATTATACACTGGTACAAAAAATATAAAATCTAAGGGTGGATTTAACTTTCATTTGCCAGGTGGCATAGTAAATGAAGCGTGAACTCCAACTCAACGTCTGGGCTATAATCTTTAGCGTCTCTGAACAGTAATGCGCTTGAAGAGGCACTTATAGAATATCCGAATAAATAAATAAATGATTAATTATTAGGTATTTATGTCAGCCATGAAAATTGCATTGCTCAAACGATTATATTAGGCATTTTAATAAGAGATTCTGAAGAGAATGGTTTGTTTCTGCTTATTACATGAAGATCTAAGGACAGCTGCTGAAGATCAAGCCTGACCAGATGTCGTCATTTTCTAGTCTTGCCCGACTCGCCATTGCCTTGGGAGGTGGAGGCGCTCAGTAAGTAAAGACTTTAAAATTGATGGCATTTCAACTCTTAACACGTAGGGTGCGGTGGGTAATGGTGGAGTTCAATGTCTTATAGCCTTAGCAATGCAGATTCGCATTCACTTCAGGCTGCTGCATAGGGACTTTGTACAAATCCTTCCACTCAAAATTGCTCTCTGGACAGAGAAATTGACAAAACATTGGCACAAAGAGCTTACGAACCAAGTGTCGGTTCAGATAAAAGCCCTTAGCCTTCATTCGCTTCATTCATTAAGCTAAAAGAAAGGCTTAAGTGTTTCAATCGACCCATAATTTTGGGTATTTTCCTTTTTAAAGAAAATGTCAGATTTTATATGTTGATTGGGTTTGATGCGTTTGCTATGGTTTTGCAGTTGAAACAAGCACCTCTGCCAGTTCTTAGATGAACAGGAGGAACAATTTATTCTTTTTGAATGTGACATTGGATTTACTATGTGGCACTGGCTTGAGCATTGATTAATTAGTCTGACTGCCATCTTGTCAATGACAGGCAACTCAGAAACACTCTCAACACAGCTGCTGGAAACTTGTCTGACTGCCATCTTGTCAATGACAGGCAACTCAGAAACACTCTCAACACGGCTGCTGGAAACTTATATCCGAGGATATCATTCCGAACATTTCAATGCCCAAAACATGACGCTTGTTGTTTTGGCAAGAGGTAGTATGTCCAATTCATTATTTCCTTACCGTACCTTGTTTTGCTGTACCATGTTACCTTAGAGTGCATGTTACCAAGACCTGCCTTAGCAGAGCTGACTGCATCTTGATTGCCGCTTTGGCTGAGCAGGATCCTGTTATTTGTCAGGTGAGGAGACCAAACAATATGATTTATGGCTTTGGAGGACCACATTGGTACTCAGGATTGTAGAAAAGCAGAGTGAAGAACATGAAAAATGTCAAGCGTAGAGAGACATTTTGAAAAAGAGACATACCAGATTGTGTGCATGAGCTACCATAAGAACCAGCAAACCAGATTGAACTAAGATCACTATAATTTTATGCATCTTCGAAGAAGGAGAGCGAGGATAAGTGAAGAGAAGAATATTCTATATGGATATATTATTTTTTCAGTTAAATATCTAATTTGACTTGGCTTCTGCAGTACTTTGTCATTTGGTTATGATTTTCTCTGAAGCACTGCACCATCAGTTGATGTCTTGGATATCAGCAACATATAAGCCAAAATGTTATAGCTTAGGTTGTAGAAGCAATGAGGAGAGTGAAAGATAGACTCATTTAGATGTAAGACAAATCAACAAAGATGATGATGAATGACTTGCATAATTAGTTTCAAACACAATTAATTGATGTAGTTGTGTTCTGTGATAGTTTTTATCAGCCTGATTGCTAATGATTTGGTTTCTAAAAGGTCACAGCAGACTTCTGTTA
Organism: Dendrobaena attemsi; assembly: GCA_034693945.1. Lineage (NCBI taxonomy): Eukaryota > Metazoa > Annelida > Clitellata > Crassiclitellata > Lumbricidae > Dendrobaena > Dendrobaena attemsi. The sequence goes on from JAQFXW010003021.1 coordinate 8,913, forward strand.
AATAGGCTCAGGTATTAATTACTAATTAGAGAATACATTCAAGTCATATTCATGAATTCATAAATATGCCATGGTTTGAGGTTACAATTCGTGTTGTAAATAATGGGCTCTATCATTTCGCCGATTGGTTTGTGCTTTTTAAATTGAATGATTCTTGGACAGTAGACTATTTTGTCACTGAGCAAACAATGTGGTGTGTCCTTTCCCAAAAGAAAGTAAGGATTTGCAGAGTATAATATAAATGGCATTACTCAATCAACATGCAGACAAACTCGATGGTTTCACCAGTCAGATTTGAATTAGGGCCTACTGACAAAGTCAATACGCCGAAGCAAGGCATCATGGAGCCTTTTGTAAAGTAGCCAACTGGTTCTGTTTACGTGCGACTATAGTGTCAGTTTTCATTAACCAGTTTTTCTTAGAGCTGACGTTTTGGATAAGAGAGGAGAGCAAGCCAAAAAGGTAGGACAGCCTAGTGTGGCCTACAGTTGTTCATCGACACAATAACACACTTGTGTTAACATTGTTCGCTTTTCGTTGGTTCAGCGGGGATTATAGGCCTTGATAGAACAGTACAAGTGTACGTAGGCAGAACAAATTAACAGTTTCCAGAGATTGTCAGCTTACATGAACGTCTTTTTGATAATGCTGACAAATGGTATCTCAAACGGTATAGTGTTTCCTGAACTGCTAATCTAGAGCTGCCTGTAGTTCATGTAAAATTATGCTTGTTCATTCGAGCTGAATTTTTGAGCAATGGTAGCAATATTAACCCTCTAATGCCAAGAGGGGTAGGAAAACACATACATTTGACTGCACTCTCGACATTAAAGGGTTAAGGATATTGAACCTGTTTGCTGAAGGTGCTGATTTCAACTACGCTTGGTTTACCAAGCCTTAATTGTAGATAATTAAAAAGTTACCAGATATTCTTTTTACTGAGTATAGCCTTGTCATTAAATATTGTGTTTTCTTAGTACTCAAGTGAGAATCATTCAGAAATTCTGTCGGTTTTTAGGGGGAGTTGATGATGATGTTTCAGATGTCTACCGGGTCATTATGCTTTACTTGGTGCCCATTTGCTTTGCCGTACTTGGCAGCATCGCAAGTTCTCTGGGGTTGAGGGTAAGTAAGTTACATGTATTCAATTTTATAAATCAGCTTCTAGATCTCAATATATCTAACTCGCACGAGTGTGCCAACGTTCTCTTATGTAATGCAAAGGTAGCATTTTCCATCTTACTGATTTTTTTATTGTATTGTAAAATTATGCACCAATGTTAAGAAAAACAAAAAATTGTAACTTATGCAACTATGTTTATGCTAAACAGTTTAGCAGCTTGAGATTTGCTGATGATTTTTTATACGAATAAATTATAAAAGCAAGCATAATTTTGTTTACACAATATACAATCTTGCATGACATTCACTGTGTGTATGTGAAGATAGCTGTTAGGTGATTTGAGCCTTATCCAGACACTGATACACTTGCACAAAGCATGTTGAGGGTTCACTGAGACCATTTATATAACACCTCTTTAGAGTCTTTATGAACTCTACCCAGGTGCTCACTGCATTAGGCCTCTGAGAGTATTGGACTTGAAGGCCTGAAGGGCGGTATAGAAATGTGTATAAAAAAATAATTAGGCTACATGACTATAGACATTTGTGAGTATACGTTAAAGATAGGCCATTTTGTTTTATTACAAAGCATGTTTAAACATTTGTAACAAATTTCTTGCAGTATTGGACAAAGCTAGTGGCCCTGCGTCAAACCGGTAATTAATTTTTGTGCTCTGTCTCTTCTGCATCAACTTTTCATTTGTTTAGAATTTGTAATGTACCACAGTGTCTCAATATGATACAAGGGAACTGCTGTCTGCGTTTCTTGCTAATTCTTGGTCTGTTTTTATGTCTTACTTTTTATGTTTCATTTTGGTTTGTGTGTGTTCAGTCAGGCAATTAGAAAATCAATAAATCATTCTGCGAATAAAAATGTGCTGTTAGTCATTACCGAAGAGAGATACATTTTCTTCGCCAGGATTATTTAATTTCTCATTTACTTGCAAGTAATAATAATGTTTATTCATTACTGCGATTCAGAAATATTGAAATCTTAAAACTGGTTTTAGCTCTTGGTTTTCTGTTCATTTTGGTACTAATAAAACAAATTTAATTGATATTGGATTATGATTAGTACTACTTAAGAATTGTGAAATTATTAAATTTTAACTCATTTATTCAATAGACATTTAGTAACGCTATTTAATGAAAATGTAATGATAAAATCGTTATATTATTTTGTTTCCACAGTTCATATTGTCGTGCAAACAACACCTTGTTGTCAGTGTGTGGCAGTCTTCTTGATCACAGGTTTTGTCTCGTTAGTTCTCGCAGTATGTTGCACTTTATGTCTTTGTCTTAATTTTGTTTGGTGTAAAACTGTTTCTGTCAACACTGTTGCTTAACACATTTTCTTCACCAGGATTATTTAATTTCTCATTTACTTGCAAGTAATAATAATGTGTATTCGTTACTGCGATTCAGAAATATTGAAATCTGAAATTTGTTTTAGCTCTTGGTTTTCTGTTCATTTTGGTACTAATAAAAAAATTTAATTGATATTGGATTATGATTAGTACTACTTAAGAATTTTGAAATTATTAAATTTTAACTCATTTATTCAATAGACATTTAGTAACACTTTTTAATGAAAATGTAATGATAAAATCTACGAAACAATGTAACACTTACTTGTAATATTATTTTGTTTCTCATATTGTCGTGCAAACAACACCTTGTTGTCAGTGTGTGGCAGTATACTTGATCGCAGGTTTTATCTCGTCAGTTCTCGCAGTATGTTGCACTTTACGTCTTTGTCTTAATTTTATTTGGTGTAAAACTGTTTCTGTCAACACTGTTGCTTAACACATCCAACTCAAGGTACGACAGTGCAAAAACGGGATCACTTTCTCTTTGACTCTAAAGTAGCATTTGAAATGTAGAAATGTATAAAGTTTGATGTTATAGTGCTGTTGTGCAATTGAGGTTCATGTGCCACATGTGTTAGTCGATGCGACATGTTAAGGTAATTACTTGGGCCATGAGAAGAGCAGAGTGCAAAACCGGGACACGTTAATGAGGCTGAAGTATTCTTCAGGGTTTGCATATTTCACCTTTTCATTTTATCAAAGTTGCTACATTTATTCATGCTGATGGATTTACCTAAAGTTTTACTTTCTCCGCTTCAGTCTGTACTCGATACTACAGCTAGACTTATAGTTTGCTTTGCTAATTTCTTACACATCCTGTCATTCATGTCTGAACAGCTTCACTGGCTTCTTCTCTACACCAGCTGTCAACTCAGGATGCTCAAATCCAAATCAGCTCTTGCCCTGAAGTTTCAATAGATTTCAAAATTTCTGAATCACAGTA
>JAQFXW010003022.1:0-12345 GCA_034693945.1 Dendrobaena attemsi
ATTGCTTTTAATTAAATACGCTATTTCTTTTAGCGTAAGCGTACTTGCAATAAAATACGCTAAACTACATTTTTACCCACGCAATTTCAGATTACAGATACAACAACCGTATAGCTGTGCTGGCAGTAGGGGCAGTTGATTCTCATATCTGCAAACTAAACTCTCGTATCATCGCCAAATAATGTAGCAAAATCCTCCCAAAAGAGACGATTTAATTAGGTATTTAGCTAAATTAATGATATTAAATGAAATTGACAAACGAACACTTTTTACGAAAATTCTCCAGTTTTAATGGTATTTTATTTTTCTCAACACTTCCGGTATAAGCAGGAAATCTAGAAACTATGTATCTGCGGGTACACACGAAAATGATTATGTAGACCTTTAATACTGGAGGAAAAGTTGCATTCAGCGGAGACTGAAGTATTGATACCTGCACGCTCCAATGCTTGTAACTTATAGCACAGTATAATTATATATACTGTGCTTATAGTTACAGTTTTTGCCTGAATGCAAATCTTTACGAGTTGTTATTTCGCAGCTTCACTTTGCTATTTCAAGTTCTTTGTCAGCTTTTTAAATTAGATTTGGGATCATTTGGCTAATTTAACCTGGGACTAGTTCACAGTGGACTAGTCCCATATTTAACTAAGTGTCAACCTCAAATTTAATGTATTATATTTTGTCCTTAGGCCTATAGCATAATCGTAAACTCGACACTTCTATTAAATAAGAAACGTATTATGCTTTGCCTGGTTTCTTTGCCTACAAGGAACATAGTGACACACCGATAATTTTTGTATGGATTTTTGAATGAAGTCTTTCAAGTCTTTCAAGGCACTTACGAGCGAAGGCCAATTGTGTTGCCTTCGGACCAACGGGATAGATTTATAGAATATATGCTGACAGTGGAAATTAATTGTTGAATCATTTAAAAATATATTTTCTACAACAATATCAATGTGTTCAGCGCTATAGAATCTACTAGGTGTATTAAATAATTATTATAATAATTTTAGGAAAATGTTTTATTTCTCGGAGACGCGGTTGCCATAGGCGCGCTGTTTGGTCGACGATAGCTAATCTTAAAAATCTCAACATTTCGAACACGCCGTATTAAGGTACGGTTGGCAGAAGAGTTAGCTATAAAGTTTGTCAAAGATCGCATTTGTTTTAGTTTCTATCACGTATCTGCAAAACTAGCTTTATTCATTTATATAAACAGGATGCTTAACACATGGAACATTTTGCTGAAAGCGGGACGCCATTTAAATCGTGGAACTGTAGTTTATGTAGCTCTTCAACTTTTCATTAGTTAAAAACAAAGTAGGCCTAAATAAGCCACCAGGTATAGGGTCAGTCGGTAGGCTACTGTTGTACTGGCGACAACAGAAATTATTTGATTTTCTTAATAACAATAATGAAATAATGAAATGATAGTTTGTTTTTAAGAGTCCACTTTTAAAGCGACAACAGTACTATTGTTTCTATGTCGTTTAAAATTATTGTCTCAAATTTTATTCATATAATTATTATTTTATAAGTTTATACAGTCTCTTCAAGCTTAACACTACTGTCTGAGTTTACAAGACGTCAGGACGATACTCGTTCTGATCAACAAATGAAAATTTACTTATTAACCATCCTGTAGGCTATTAGAAATTTAAAACGAATTATAAAATGAGGCCAGATAGAAGAAAATTCAATGAGTAAGTAGCCGCTTAAGGTTATTACTCTACTATCTTAAGTTTGGAATATTCTTTACTTATATTCAAGTAAGTAATACCAAATTAACAATAGATTCTGTTTCCACAAAACGTGTGGAGCCAAGGATGTGTTTTTTCAGCCAGATTGTCGACGTTTGGTGCATTAGCGTTTTGCAGACAGTTCCTCGGCTTTTTGTGTATGCCCACTTGTATTTGAAACTTCAGCAAGTTCTGCATGCACAATAGTGTGGCCCAAAAATATAAAAGTTGGAAATGCATGGCTCCACAAGGCTGCCCTTGTCACACATGAAAACATAAGCCTGTGTACCAAATTTTGGAAAGGAAAGATTAGACAATATTTAGAGGTAGCTTCTTTTTGCACATGTTTGCGCTGTTGTATGCATTGGTCAAACACATGTACAATGAATACTGTATGAAACAGCAATAATCAAACTACATACTGTAGAGTTGCTGCTTGGTCAGAGTGCATCAATTGCAATCAATTTGTAATGGTCTAATGGAATTCAGTTTTTAATTAGTAAAGTAGTTAATCATTCCTTATAAATGGCCACCTTTGCATTGCCAGAAAGCCTGCAACCGGATACTATTTCAATGCGTTAAGCATTGCTTTTGTTGAAACAGGGAACATTTTCTGATAACTGGAGAGACAAGTTGTAACAACTATTGCTTTATGGGACTCAATCCTATTTAGATTAACATTGTTAGATTGGATCAGAGCAATTCCAAGGTCTACACAGTCATTGATAAACTTCAACAGTTTGACATTAGCTTCATTGACTGGAAAGCAGGGTCCGGGACTCAAATAGCAGGATGCTTTGATACAAAGGTTTTTGGTTTCTTCTTAACCATGGGCAGTAAAAGATCAAGGAGTTTCAAATATTTCATTGTCACACATGTCACAATGAAGTGGTTAGTGGATTAGGTTCATAAGGTTTGGCACCAAGGCAGCTTTGGTGTCCTCACTGACATGCTGATCAAACAGCACAAATTTCTTTGGGAACTACCAGGGATGACGACTGAATATGTTGACTGCTGCTTCCCTGTGTTCTCAGTATTTATATCCAAGCAGTTTGTATGGACAGAGTTGCTCTAACAGTCAAATTTTGGGTCTATGGGTTGATGTCCGTATGGCATTGAATGCTCCTGGCATGAGTAGCATCAATGCCTCAAACACTTGATGGTGACAAGCTCTCTGCCTACTCAAGAAGAATATAACTATAGATTCCTAGTCCCATATTCAGTCCAGTGTTCGAAGTCTTTTTGTCAAACACTGGTCTCTAAACCAAAGTTTTACGGACCACTCCTCCAGTGCTGGCTCTAAGACAAGTATTGCATTTGTCTAATTGTCAGCAATCGCTTTTAGGGGCAAAGAACTTGAAACAAGCTTCTTTATTTTTAAATTAACATATTCTTATATTTACCTATTTACAGTTGACATTTAGATTAAGACTTAGAAACAATTTACTTGTAGTTCATGAATACTAATTTTCATTTATAAATGTCAATTTGTGCTGTCAGTTCTTTGAACTCTAGCAACCATCATGATGAAGCTTCTCCATTTCTTTTTATAAATGTAGCTATTACAATTATATTATAATTATATTTAATGTATTCGACTATTCATATTTATATACATTACACATTCATGCAGAACATCTTTCATTCACAGTATTTAGAGGGCCTACATGTCTAGAACACCCAGTTGGTATGTCCATTTTCTAGTTGATTAGAAACATCCATTTTTATTCCTCTGTGATTACTGGTAAAAAGCTACACATATTTTGAAGAACCTTCTGTAAGTAACTTGAATTATTGCTGACATGTTCAATGTCTTGAAAATTGTCATACTTAAAATGTTCCAGACGTGTCCTTTTTATTTGCAGACATTGAAAGACAGAAATGGGTGATGTTAAAATAGAACGGAACAACAGTGGTGAAAACGCGAGTCACGTTGACGTCGCAGCAACCATGTCGAACAATGATGACTGTGATTTCCAGCATCCTACAATTCATGGCCTACGAGTGTACGAGGGAAAATTCCATGATCGCGTGGTTCCCGAGTTATATGCGGCAAGTATAACATTACAAAATCACCAAAAGTATAGGTCTATGCGATGATGCCATTCTTTACTAGCCTTTATAATTAACTGTGACTTTGCACCTGACTCTATGGATTACTACTGTTTTAGTTAGAATTGCCATTCACTGTTAGTTTGAATTGTTAGTTAAGTTAGTTAACACAATGACTGTGAGGGACATAATAATACGTCCAATATCGAGTTTGTCTGGACGCGAGGGACGTAATATTGCGTCCCTCAGAGTTCGATATTGACAGGGGATAGTCTTGAGTAGGCAAACAATGCTGCAATTGACCCTGGCATCTCAATGGTCTTTGACAGCGGCGATGCATGTCTGCTTAGCATCAGAGTCAATTTAGCACAGGCTGTGATCCATTAGACCAGAGGTGAACGCCTGTGAAGCGTTATAGAGAGCTTAAATTACCGCACGGCTTCAGCGCCTAGGAGAACAATAGACCCGTCAGTGTAACTGGAACCCTCCATCGAATGATCCTTAAGATTGTCTCACGGATGGCCAAATACTGACCCCGCGTTGGATGTGTTAAGTTAGTGTAAGTTACTGTTTTTGCAGATTGTATATAATTTGTTTCTTTCATTAGTCTTATTACTTTGATACATTAGTCAATCGCTCTAATTCCCTTTGTGAAATCCGAGCTGTCCTCCTTAGTTGTCCCTTTGGACAGTCCGTTTGTATCCAACTATCCAGTTTGTATCACACTAGACAGTAACATTTCGACCACATATAACAAGCCTCTCTAAATCTTGTTTCTATCACATCAGGGCAATACATCACATCAGGTCGGCTCTGATTATGAGTATGTCACAAAATATAGCCTCTTCTCTTGTATCTACACGCCTTGACTATACTAATTCTGTTTTTGTTGGTCTCTTGGAACTTGAACTCAAGAGGTTGCAGCGCGCTTTCAAAACTCCGTAGCTCGCGTTGTACTGCATGTTCCATTGCGCATAAGCTCATCGGTTTTACTCCAGCAGCTGCATTGGCTTCCCGTTGATTTCAGGATCAAATTCAAATTAGCCTGTTTGACCTACAAGCCCTCAACAACAGTACACCTCTCTACCTTCATTCTCTACTTCATCCTTACACCCTTTCCCGTTGCTAACGATCATCAAGCATGGGCCTTTTAGATGAGCCAAGATGCAAAACAGTTATGAGCTCGTGTGCATTCCATGCTTCTGCTCCTAAAGAATGGAATCGATTACCACTCTCTTTTCACAGCTCAAACTCAGTTCTTTCTTTAAAAACGGCTGAAAACTCACTATTTCTCCTTGGCTTTCAAGGATTTGGATAACTAATCTGCCCTCCACCTGGTGACTGACTATCTGCACCTGAGATTCACATTTCAGTGCGACCTTGCGCACGTTACAAATTTAGTGAATAATAATAATAAGCGTAGATAAGTCCCTGAGGGATCCTGTATACCTTTTAAATTACAGACGTCAGCAATGTGAGTCGCTGCCTGCGTTGCACCACAATTGAAGGATCACTTCCTTGTTACCATTTGAGGAGCTTGCATGCAAGACAACTCTCCTTTATTTAAGATGAGTTTAATGGAGACGAGAGGGGCTGAAGCAAGTTGACGTATGGACCATGGAATGAACAATAACAGAGAGTGGCTATAGTCACACAGGCTTCTTGAAACGCATCCTTCCATGTTGAAATAGTATTAAATATTTCCTTGACTATGCCTGAGGAAGGGTTTGCTAACTGGTGGCAACTGGTGACAAATATGAGCCGAATGTGGGTAAAATGTATTTCTTATTGAGGTGCACTAGTTGAACTGTACTTTCTAAGTTGGTTAGTATGAACAAGTAAGTGTAAGATTTAATACTGGTACCGTGCTTTAAGGAATATCAACAATGAACTGGAATTACAGTTTGTTATGTTTTTGTCGTGATGACATGAGTAATTCTTTCAAATTAGTCTGTCAAATGATGTTATTTACTTTGTTCAAGCATTACTGTAAGAACAAGAATGATTGCTAAATTTATGTTGGAGGTTGATTAAACTTTTGCATGATCAATATCAGTTTATCAGCATAACATGTTTGATGAGATCAGTTAGAAGTGAATGCCTTTATTTAAAAATTGAAAGCACTTTGATTTTGGGCTTTAAGCACAGGCACCTTTTATTGGATCTTAACTGGTAGTATTCTGATATACAATATACATGTACAAACAAGATGTCATATTTCAGCCACCTTCACCTGAAGTAGTTCGTCGGTTCAAGGCGACGTACAATCCGAGTTATGGCAAAAACCGCATCTACCACGGCAAGGCTTATGACCCAGAGCAGACTGTGGCAGAAATCATGACTCACGGGGTGTGCACTCGGTCAAACGGTGATGTCCGGACACTTGTCAATCCACGTCCCAAGAGTCGCTTCCAGCAACATCTGCAGGACAGACGAGAGTCACTCTATGACAGTCATCAGAACGCTCCACTTGGTGCTGCTCCAGACCAGAGGAAACGTCTACCACCTAAAGTTGATCCCTTGTCGTTCACTTTCGGAGTGTGGTCTGAACGAGGTCAGTTAGTTTTTTAGCTTTGTTGACTGTTTCCTTTCTTCAAACGTTGCTTTACCGCTTTACTCAACCATCATCCTTATACTTCTATGGTATATCGATTGGATATTCATCATTTTGTTAGTCAATTTTGGGAGTCCGATTGCTTCCGTAACCTGTTTTGAGAGTTGTGTCATTCATTAATTGATTTACTGGTGTTTTGTGTATTGACAATTACTCAATGCTGCCTGTATTCATTATTGACATTGGGAACAAAGTAATAGATTTGTAAAAGGGTTTGAGTTACTGCCATCTTGCAAAGGAATTTTGGTCTCAGGAATAATGAACATGAAATCTTCTACTCTAGAAGTGTAGTTGAGTTATATATATTTCTATATATTATACTTTGATCCAAAGGGCTTAATATTATTATTAAGTTGACCTTAGAAATGCACTATGTTAAATGGTGTTGCTTTAGCCTATAGTTGGAGTTCAGTATGTTGTAAATTTCGGCACTGCCTTGCTTGAGTTGTGCCAGTCTTAAACGTGGATGGAGGAGAGTGTCACCAATTACTGTTGCTAAGAAATTGATCGCATTTAGCAACTGAAGCTGTGTTGAGATTTGTACAGATGGTCACTGCTTGCTATTTCATTATAACTTGTAGTTGGTATGCGTATTTTTTTCTAGTACTGTTTGATTTTCTAATATAGTTGATTTTATTATTTGCAATATGTTTTGGTTAAAAGTTCAATTAATTTGTGTTATATTTTTATATGTAATTGTATTTTATTAATGTGTGATGTTTAAACTTTATATTGCGCTATGTTTTATTCATGTGACAGATGGATCTGCTGGCCAACTGATCAATCCTGACAAGAATTATGATGAAGTTCATGCAGATGCTGCCAAAAGTCATGACCTGTACGTCTTGACACACAATGACTTCAACCCCTCTGAGCGCCTGACCCGTTACTACGCCAACCCGTCCTTCAATCCGAAAGATACGTTTGGAATGCAAACACCTCACGACAACACAGGCCTACAGACAAAAAAATCCATGCGATGGTGGCATAACACTGTGGCAGATAAATTGGCTCCAGTTGTTAGCAAGCGAGAGGACGACTTTCGTGAAAGGACCCAACACCAAGTGGGAAGGAATCTAGATCCGTACGTTATTTCCAGTTGAACTGTTATGGAGGAAATGCAGAATTTGGAAATTTGAACTGTTTTAAATATTGGCATATATAAAATAATAGTTGAAATGATTGTTTTAAATATAATCAGAGATGTAATTCTTCTTGAGCAACTTTAGAAAATGTGTCAGATGCGAGTCTTGTGAGGTGCAATAGTGACTGTGATTAGTAGGTTGAGGGCCGCCAAGCCTCCGTTCTTCATGTCTCTCGTTCCAGTCCAACAACGCCGGGACTTCTCTGTTGTGGGTCCCTTCATCTGGAACGAGTTTCCTATAGCTATGCACAATTACACATCCTACCTCAGAGCAACTTGTCTACAATGTCTAGATCTCCAAGTTGCTTAACTCTCACGTATTCAGAAGTGACTGGGCTGGGGGCACCTCTCAGTTGGTTTTTTGAAGGGATGCTATATAAATGTTTGAAGTGAGTGAATGAAAGCGTGATTGTTTAGTTGCTCATGGTTGACATATTGGCTGATTTCTTTCAAACTGATTTAGCATTCGAGACACGTTGAATGTACCTGTGAACCACGCCTTTGGGCTGTATAGACCACCTGAGCCCTATGGTGTTGGTGAGCTTATTCACTATCGTACTCCGGACAACTATCAGCGAGGGAAGGAAAAGCAAAACAGCCTAGTTGCTTTCGTCAGACATCACCTGAAGAAAGCCAACTACCAAAACTTTGACACGCTCCTTCAGGCATTCGAGTTTTACGATAAAGTAAGAATTTCGTTAGCAATTTCCACATAGTATGCATACATACTATTTGTGGAATAAATTTATTGCTATGGTGCACGAAATACGAGAAAAGTAATATCCCAACTCACGATTGTAGTTAGTGTCTATGATTTTTAAACTACTTATTAGCATTATTATTTATTTTTTTTACCCTCAGAGACTTCAACATTACTCTATTAATGAGTTATTATTATTGCAAACATTTCATATATGAGCTAAAAGCTAAGCACAGGGTATCAGCTTATTCATGGATGGCGAGTCAATGTGTGTTGTATTAGTGAAGATGTTAAGAGATAACAAGTGGAGGACCAAGTCTGTTTGCCTGGAGAGAAGGAAAGAAGAAGGGAGAGGAGCTGTGGTAGATTCCATCATCTGGAATGAGAAAGGTTGGAAGGTGGTGGACTGGATATATGTGAATAGGAGTTCTTGAGGAGGGTAGGCTGGTCCATAAGAATGTCAGCCAATGTCCAAAGTTGTCTGTCGAGTGTAGTTCCAGGAACAAAATTATGTTCAAATGCCTTAAATACTAATTCTTATATAATGCGAAGCAATGATGAATTATTCACTGTCTGAGATGTGTTGTAAGTAATTTGTCAAACTTACAGTAGAATTGTAGACTACTATCGGCTGTTATGATCTCTTAAGGGGTAGGATTCCAGCCTGCAGCCAATCAAATGTTGTGTTTCTACTTGAATGTTTTAATTGCATTTGTAGAGCCTTGAACGTACTCATTCTTTTACTGTCGGGTGAGAACCGTCAGTAGTACAATTCAAATTGGATCCCATTGATAAGCTACAATTCATATTTACTAATATATCGCATACTGGTAGACAGTTTGGTGTTTATAGTTGAAAGCCCATTGATCAGCAAATGTATGACATCGTTGATAATGATGGCTCTAGTAATGCCACTGCAGTTCTTTCCAAATAAAAATGATGTGTTGATGGAAAAGACACATCTGAAAGTGTTTTGTAGTCTTATGCTGTCTGTTGATCTTGTTGTTTAGGCAAAAACTGGGAAGATTGACATAGAATCATTGCGTGAGGCATGTCTGCAGTTCAATATTCCACTCAGTCGTAAATACTTGGAACTCTTGATGAATTACTGTGATGCAAATCGTGATGGATATATAGACTATGCGGAATTTGCCAACTTTCTCAACTGGAAAGACATCATGCCAACAGGGCTTCCTTCTGGACCCGGTTTGTTATTTGTCTTTAGTATATACTGATTTGGTGATAATTTTAATGTTGATGTAATTGTATTCGTAGTATATTTAGTGATCTTATTTTTGTATATGATGTATTGGTTTGTTACTTTTTGTAAGGTTTTCTTTTGTGGACCTATTTAATTATTCAATGCTGTTGATGTTCATTTATTTCAGCTATTAGTTTATAGTAGTAGCATGGATTCCATATAAGTCAGTGATCATTATGGCTTAACTTATCTTTATTGGCTGGGTTCCTGATATAATGCATTCATGCAGTGAATGATCCACCATGGTACATGTATTTGATTGTCAACATTTCCTGCCACTATTGTTTGCCAAGTTCAAAAATGGAGTTGTGCTCTTTCATCTGCAATATCAACATTTTTTATGTTCAAAGTACTTGTTGCATTATTTAAAGCCAGTGAAACTTACATCTGAGATGAACGTTAATGATCACTACATGTATGCAGTGGACGTTAGTGATCACTACATGCATGCAGAAAGTTAAAACACTATCATGTTTTGAGTTCACAAGTTATAAACTTTGCTTATGGTGATGCTGGTGCCTCTTTGTAAATAAGAAGATTTGGCGTCAGTTCAAAGTGGCAAGTAAAAACCTAACAATTATGTGAGACAACTTATTTACAGACACACAACAGTTAGTTTTGTCCAAAACAAATAATTCTGCCATCCTTTGATGCTATTCAAAGATGCCTTCAAATTTCAATCTGTCAATTTTAAGTGCATAATTTGTTTTGCAAGTCTGAAACCAATTTCAGATTAAGTTCAGGCATTGAGTGAACTCAGCCAAGATAATTAACAGTCTTCAACTAAGAAGTATTGTGTTGCTAAACCTCAATCTACCTTTCTGCAGATGCTTTTGTTGTTTGTTTGCTGTTAAATTTATACAAGCAAAAACGAGAGAACTTGTTTGTTTTAGATGTCCCTCTGTCAGATGTTGAACTTGTTGATGGTGTTCCATTACGTCTAATTAAACAAATTGACAAACCGGGATCCAACATGAAGACGACTTCGTCTATGATTAATGGAGTTGTTGGTGGAGTTTGCACAAAAAGTGAGCACAACTTTCATATCATAAGGTTTTGAGTGCCTATCATAACTTTATCTTGAAGTAAGTAAGTAGCTTTTATTTGCATCTGACAAGCACACATGCATTACATTGTAAGTGATGTTACAACAATTTCCATTTGCAAATGTATAGGGTGTGGTGATGCAGTGGGATAGTCGTCGCCTCGCATCCGAAGGTTGCGGTTTTGATTCAGACCCAAGCAGCACATACGAACTTTGAGCAAGTCCTAACTCGCAATTGCTTGTGGCGCTTTGACAGGTTAACTTTTTGACACACCTCTGGGCTGTAGTCGAGACTGCCTCTGAGTAGTAGTGGACTTGAAGGGCGGTATAGAAATGTGTGAATAAATATATAAATAAATGTGAAAACCTTAGTGTAAGCACTGCCATTCTAGCTGCTAGATAATTGTAGGCTTCACAGATTTTATGTTAAGAGTGTTTAAGATATAAACTGATTTCAGTTTGAAGCCAATTTAAAACGATTTATTACACCATTTCATTGAAGCATAGAATGGTTCTGGTGATTTTCTTGCATGTAATTTCTTATAACTTTTCCAGCTTACCGGAAGTATGGTACTCCATCAGTTCGAAGCGACCTTCCAGCTGTTCAGATTCGCAAATGTGACAACTACATTAACTATGGTGACCAGGCAGATGTCTGGGGTCTAATGCATCCGTCCATCTTCAGTTGGCATGGCGTCTACGAAAGAGATATTCTGGCTCCTCGTTCAAAGCAAGAAGTGAGCACACACATCTAGTTCATTCTTCATCTTCGTAGCTCCCAATCAAGACGTAAACAGGAAGTATTAATCAGTTCTTCTAGATGTAGTTGTGTAAATACTATATAAGCAAGTTTATTAGTGTACTGATCTCTGTGACAAAGCAACATCATTTTATTGATCTGTGCAATGCAGTATTATGATTGAAGAATTTTAAGTCTAATAGAAAAAGTTGATTCACTTTGTGTTCAGAAACTTGCAAGTTTTGAGCATGAATCTAAGAATATAAAGATATTAGTGGAAAAATCCATTTAATGCAATGATCACTGATATTTTGTGTATATTCCACATAATAGACAATATCGAGAGCTAAAATAAATTTGTAGAAGCGCATTCTGCATCATGTTAAAGTCTCAAAACTAGTGTCCAATTTTCTTATTAGGATGATGCAGTTAGATTTTGAATTAGCAAGGTTAAAATTAAACTACTGAACAAATAATAATGTGTTTGTCAGATCTGTGATATTTTCACGAACATTGGCGTGAAAATGGATTGCAAGACTTTTGACTGTCTGTACGAAATGGCAGCCAAGCAGAGCCCAAAAGGTGAAGTCTCAGTTGAGTCGTTCCGTGATCTACTGGACCAATTCCAAGATCTTGTTGTACACAGATCACTTGGACCTGTTCTGCACTGAGATGCGCCAAGTGTTTTGTCCAACATTTTTAACCTTTCGGTATAAATGTGGCCTAGTCCTTTTTCTGTGCAGATATTTTATGTATGTGCTGAAATAATCTTAATAGCTTTATATTGTTTGGTCTTACAAGATCTGTGTTGGCGAATGCTACATTTTATTTTTATTATTTTTATTATTATTTCTAACACGTACAATGTCACACTGAAGTGTGAATCTGCTGTCAGTACTATCAGTATTCAGTTACATTCATTATTGCTTGTTTTTAATCAGTTCATATTTGGCTTGAGATCAACTACTATGGGGTGCTTGGTTAGTGTAGTGGTTAGCGTGCTGGACTGTGTTTGCAGTTTAGTCGTTAGCGTGCTGTGCTGCCA
>JAQFXW010003023.1:0-12345 GCA_034693945.1 Dendrobaena attemsi
CATTTACTCGGTATTTATATGCAATGCATGTCGGTTTCTTTGATACAATAACCCAAATTCAAGTAATCTTGGATCAAACCCATCTGTCAACCTCCATGGAGAGCTCCGATCAGATTCTCTGCCCCTCGAGATCTTGGCCTCCCCACCCATCTATTGGTGGAGTGAGTATCAGACGAAAGAAGCCCTTATAACAGAGGTTAAACAGGCGTCCATTGCCAAGCATTTTCATTATGAGGGTATTAGCATGGACCCCGGTATAATGGGCTTTGCTCTTATAACAAGCGTCCATAAAAAATTATAGTTGTTAGTGTCGTAAATAAACGCCTATTCTCACCACACAATTATTCTACCTCCAAGGTAAATAAGGCCACGCAATGAAATCTGCACTTTAAACATTTCTCAAGGAAGCATGATGGATAATTACATCATTACATAGGCCTATAGGCCTACACTTGAGCGGACAGCAAGGTTATCGTCTGACAGACTGACATGGCAATTCAGGTTCGTCTTGCGTGGATGCTTCAAAGAACTGTAGATGCGGGGGGGTTAGAACTTTTGTGACGTTATTTTCTCTGGCGGTGTTACTTTTTGTGACGACGTGTGACGAAGGGGAGGGAGAAAATCGACTAAATGGCGTGACGTCATTTGTGAACGACTCCCGACCTTGGGGTCTAGGTTTTTTCTGAGGGCCTTGCCTTTTTCTCTTGGCTCCAAATTGACAAATTTATCTCAAAAGTGACATATTTCTGAGACGTTTCCTCTGAAAATTGATAAAATAGCCTACATAAAAAT
Source organism: Dendrobaena attemsi (assembly GCA_034693945.1). Classification (NCBI taxonomy): domain Eukaryota; kingdom Metazoa; phylum Annelida; class Clitellata; order Crassiclitellata; family Lumbricidae; genus Dendrobaena; species Dendrobaena attemsi. The sequence goes on from JAQFXW010003023.1 coordinate 793, forward strand.
GTCGTCAGAGAGTTTGGAACGATCGAGACGAGTTCTCGTTCAAAATTGGTAAAGACCGGCCTAAACATAGTTGGTCAGTAGGCTAAATTTGGGACGATTTTTGGCTGAAATTGGTAAAACCTAAGAAAACGGCCGCAAGACTGATTGGTTTTTGAGCTCTTTTGGAAAATAAGAGGGAAACTGGTAAAAATTTGATAAAAATTGTTGACTTACGCTGTTTTGGGATCTTGGCTATTTTTGGGCTCTTTAAGGCTAAAACTTGGCATTTTTTCAAAATTTAGAGTGGTAACAATATTGTTTCGAGAACACGTGCATTAAATTAATACGGATAAACATAATAGGCTATAGCCAACTCTATCTAAGCTTATTTATTACTCGACAAGAGATTGATCTGGTAGAGTACCGGTACATCAGTGTTTTAGTTACGCGGAGGAACATGTCGAAGGAGTATTTCTTAAGCGACGAAGATACTGGCGATATATACCCAGTGAGCGTTGAAGAAGGACTAGATATGTCTGTGTTCGAAGATAAAAGGAAGTCTACAGCATTAGTTGGTATGACTACATTTATTTATTTATTCACACACTTATATACCGCCTCTTTAAGTCTCCTACTACTCAGAGACCGCCCCGACCTCGACCTATTAGAAACGGGGTGCGTGTATTTCGTATATATACATCAGTCGCCAATTTGTCGTGTGCTGTGTGCCTGTGATTGGCTCGGCCCTAGCGGCAGGCCTACCTAAGCTCTTGAGGTTCCATGCATCAATTGTTTTAATTGACGTGTTTCGCACCTATAATAATGAATGTGGTTGACAGCGGTATACATGCACCCCTTTGATAAAATATCTGTCGATAAGGTATAGGGTTCGATACGTTGCTTGTTTCGCACACATAATTATGATGAGGTTAGAAATACATACGCCTCTGTGGTATTAGACGTGTCTATAAGATACGTTTAGGAGGGTGGCGCACCAAAAATCCCAATGATCGACAAGGTCATAGGTCTATAGTCGGGCTGGTGAACAGTTCCACTGTATATAAGGAGCACCTAGGCATCTTTTGGGTTCATTAATTTTATCGTAATACTACACGATGGACATTCTCGAAATCACGGACATCTGCAAGGACAAGAGTCTGTCGCTGCAGTATCTGCAAGAACGGAGCATTGCATGGCTATCGTCTGCAGAAGGCATCTGATAAGCTGGTCTGGTTCGCGTGGAGATGCACGAAGTCTGTGCTGAAGGACAGCTTTCTGGAGGGAGCGAAACTAACCCCAGTCAAGTTTATACTTATTTTGTATTACTGGGCCACCAAAATCCCTCTGCAATATGCGGTGCAGCACTCAGTGCCAGATTAACTATGGCGCAGTTGCTCCAGGCTACTTTGTTGTAGGCACATTTTGTAGGCCTACTAATTTGTTAAATTGTGTTACTGTCTATTATTATTTTGCTTTTTACTGCATAAATATTAATTACTAGGTATATCCCGTCAAAAATGACGGTAAAACCTGGTTTTTAACCCGTAAATAATTACCGTCAAATACTTACTTACTTACTTACTCAAGGACATCGGTTCATGGAAACTCCTTCAGGATCTCGTGAGGCTCGGAGGAGTGGGACAGGTAGTTCAAATCGACGAGTCCCTGGGTATTCGGTGCGCGAAGCAGGACTTTTAGGCGCTGGCATTTTATCGTGACCAGTTCGGTGCCGACCGTTTTGGCGCCGACCGTTTAAGTGCAGGACGTTTAAGTGCAGGACGTTTAGGCGTGACGCCGTTTGGGCGCTGGATGTTTTGGCGCGAAAAGCATTATGTACTCGAATCTCTAAACGGCCGGCGTCCAAACAGCCGGCGCCTAATCGGTGACACCAAACTGGTCGCGCCAAAACGCTGGTGTCGAAAAGTCACGTATCGTTCGGTGCGCATGATGTTGCCCGGAAGATCAGATATATAACGTTTGTTGACAAGAGGGACGCTGCGACGCTATTGCCCATCATACAGCGGGTTATCGAGCCGGGGTCAGTTGTCGTATCCGATCAGTGGGCAGCATACAGAGGCATCCCGAACTTGCCGGCGAATTATATGCACAGAACTGTGAACCACAGAATTTTGTCGACCCTGTGACCGGCGCTCACACAAACAACGTCGAAGCCTATTGGATGCATGCGAAATCAAAGTTCAAGAGGATGAACGGTACGAGCAAAGGCTTGATACCGTGTTATTTCGATGAATTTATGTGGCGCGAGCGGTACGGCAAGACAGGCGTTCTCGCATACCTTAATATGCTGCGGCATATTTCCGAATATGCTGCGGCATATTGCCGTAAAGTACCCGTGCTAAATGCTTACGAACGCGGTTTTGTTGGTTAATTGGAGAGTAGGCCTAGAGAGCAAACGACCCTTTTCACAAAATATACGAAGTAATGCGATGCTTTGGTGATACCCATTTTTATTTATACTAATTGCGCTAAAGAATAATAATTAGTGCGTCATTGATTAGGTATGTAGTACTCACAGCGCTGGGCCAATAACAGCCCATGTTACAGTTGCGACGGATGTAGCCTACTTATGTGTACGAAATACACGCACCCCGATATTAATAGATCGCCGTCCCGACTATAGCTCGGAGGTGTGTCGGAGTTTACACGCCGAAGCGCCACGAGCAATTGTTAGTGAAGGACTTGCTAAAGGTCCTTACATGACTAATTTCTGTTAGAGTAAATCTTCTGCGGCGGAATCTTTTGTCATACATAGCAGAAAAAGCTATTTCTACGGCGGAACCAATGAACGAACTATTGCGGACCACGTGACGGAACCATGTGATACTACATTCATATCGAAAATGGCGGCCGTTACGGCATGCGTCGTTTTGACTCGGGACGTCGATTACGGTCAGCTTAGACGTTCGTGCGGGTCGGTTAGGGTCAGGGTATCCGTCGTGAGGGTCGGATAGGGTCAAGGTACCCGTCGTTAGGGTTAGGGTTTGTATCGTCTTTAGTCATTTTCGTTGGATCGAAACGAATTCAAGAAGGCCGAATCTTCCGCTGTATAAGCAATCTTGCATCAGGGGACGTCCACAAATGACGTCACACAATTTTGGTCGATTTTCAACCCCCTGCTCCTTCGTCACACGTTGTCACAAACCGCTTAACACCCCCTCAAAAGACATCACAGAACTCTGACCCCTCCCCTAAATTACCCACATGAACTTCCATTTTGATAATTAAACATACATGTTTAAAATTAAATTTCTTGTCATTGCAATAAGTGTTTAATCTAGCACTGTCCAGTAAGGCAAGGAATATGTGAAATAAAAGTGGCCCCATGTCACAAACTACAGTAACTGTTGAGAAGTTGTAACTGGGGAATTCATATTCATAGGCTTCAAAACTGAGTCGGCTGGGTCGTGGACGCCTGTTACAGGGGCGAAGCCCAGTATACCCGGGCGGGGTCCATGAATTGGTTTAAGCGCAGTCAATTTGACGACAGCCATGCTTCAAAGGCTACCGCAGTCTCACCCTAATCCGGACCTTAACCGACCTTCACAATGGATAACCTGACCGTGACTGATATTCTGCGGTGGAAGCTTTCACCAGCCGCAGAAGAATTACACAATTTATTATTCTCAGATTATTAAACAAAACAAGTGGGATGATGGAAATAGTGATGAAAATGTTGAGTATAAAATAGAATATAGGTTATAAATTAGACAGAAAGCGGCGTGTCCACTTTGTCGAATTACGAAATGAAATGACACTAAGCGATGGCCAAGATCTATTTATTGAGCACTCACTTGAGTATGCACATTTTTGACATTAATTAAACGTTATAACTTATTCCGTAAACAACGCTCACCTGACCACACAAACTTTTCGTCTAGATAGACTCAGTTTACCCCTAAATTTATCTTTCATCCTGCTGCCTACTTGAAGGGTGCGCACTGTAGCAATACTCTGCGTTCTAATCCTATTAGCTATGGGAGAAAGAACTTCTGCCATTTTGGGCAATGGCATAGGCAGCATACAGTTCTAACCGTCCCATGCGAGAAATAATACACCCCTTTTCTAAATGATCGCCTGGTCGCCAATGAATAAACTCATGAATTGTGTTATTCACCGAAAGGGTTATATACCAAGAAGGGTTTGTCAGCCAAGTATCCGATTTTCCGAAAATTAGGAAATCTATTTCAGTTCTCGAACAGATCCTATCTAACACATTCCATAATTATTATTGATTAGAACTGTAATTAAAAACATTTAAAAGCTTATTATAGAATAGTGCAGGCTCCTCCATTACACTGATGATGCTAAGATTAGTTAATTGTTACACAGTATTATCAATTACCGTTAGATTGAAATAGTTTGTAAGGGTAAGAGTAAAAAGTAAAGTCCAGCCATGGGCCTTCGGGCCCATTTTGAGGCGCTCATCTCCTTTACCTTGGCCCTTGATCCGGCAATGGACGAATCCCAAGTTCCTGTACACGGGGCCGGTGAATCGCAGGACTTGCCGTTTACTTCCCAGTTTACGCCGGTACCAAATTCCACTGCTTGGTGACAGAGGCACGTGTGCGCAAACAACTTGCCCAAGGTCGCTACACGGGATCTATCCCGCATCGGACGCTCCACGAGGTCGACCACCGTGTCACACCCGTGGCACGGGTGTGACACGTGTTTGTGTAAGGAGTCATTTCCGTGTTTGTAAGGGGTCATTTCAAAATTACGTCATGCTTGCTACTCCTTGGGAACGTTACGATACATTACGGGGGTTGGTGGGTGTGAACGTGACGTAACTCTTACAAAATTTGAATTTTAAATTAACATTGAATGAGACAAACAATTGTGCTATATAATATTTTGCTGTCATTGAATAGCAAGGATGCAACGTTATTTTAATTCTACTCGTCGTTGTCATCGACATAATATTATATAGGCCCTAAATGTAGGCCTATCATCTTTGTTTTGAAGGTGTTGTAAAATAGATGATCGTTCTATTGCAACCTTACTCTATACCTCATTATTGCAACGTATCATAGGCCCTATGTTCAGCCGACAGTAAAACCTAATTTAATAGATTTTTAATAATTTACAATTCTGCATTAATAAAACTATTGCAATATTAATCGATTTGAATTAAAATTAGATTAGGCCTATAATCATGCAGAGTCAGTAAGTTCACAGCAACTAAGCTTACAGATTTTTCTTCAAAGCAAATATAACTTTCAAGAGCGTTGGTTTACAATTAATAATCGCTGTAATAGAGTTTAAACTTAAATTTTTTTTATCTGCAAAAATTAAAGAAAAATCATTTTCTAACCAGCCATCAAGGAACCTAGGCTATTCGAGGAGCATTCTATCCTAGTTTTAAATGGTTTTCTGTAACATAGGCCTACAATAAATACGCCGCACTATGGGGTGAGTGGTAAGTTTGGCTGGGAAGGTACACGTGACAAGGCGAGGGGGTGTTTCAAAAGTGACCATTTTCGGCTTGACATAATTGCAATGACTCCTAAACTGTTTTAGCTATGCTTTAAATGCTTTAAATGTCAAATCTATTCATAAATCTTCAATTTATGAAGCAAATTTTAGTACATAACGCATAATTTTACACAGTGGTTCATTCATTCATTCATTCTGGATTTAATCATTTTTATGGATCATTGGTTACTGAGATTGCCAAGATATTCATGTAAGTAGATCCTGATCCACAGAAGTTTAGGAACCACTACAATATACTAACTTCCTCCCTAACATAAGTTATTATGGATCATTACTCATAAGTGGTTGACATTAGCTTATTAATTGGCATTGTGATCAATTTAATGTAGAAGCAGTCGATGGATGCAGCGAGAGAGCTGAAACTGTTACAACAGAGCCACCAGTCATTTCTTAGGAAAATGTTTCTTTTATTTAATCTTAATGCTTTCCAGTGGCATATGTTCCTGATCTTCCAAGCGATTGCAGAAGAAACATGATGTACAGACTAGTTAAGAAGACTGAAAGAGGACCTGGACCAAAAGGCATGCCTGTATTGGTATGTAGCCCAAAACTTGTCACCTACAGTATGCTATTTCTATGTTCAAGTTTATTATGGATCATTACTCGTTAGTGGACGATGAGATTAAGGGATGAGCCGGAAACCACCTCAGACATTTGCCTCAGCTGAATCTTACACTATTCAGGAATATTCGCCTAGTTGAAAGTATTTGAATTCTTTGTTAGAGTGTTAGACAGACAAATATAATTATATATATGCATATATATAATTATATATAATCAACATACATAATTCGCTTAATCGTTGGTGTAACCACTGATGTGTCTGGAAATAACGGTCTCTGGGCTCACTTTATCGTGAACGTCCATAAATATCGCTCTCGGAGCTCGATCACTTTTCGAGAACGCCCATACAACACATCATTGGGTGAGGCAATTGAAATTGTATTCCCTATGTGGCACTATTAGTCGCATTAAATATAATATATTAGAGGTCGTTGATTAGAATAGCCCGTAATTTTTTTATGGGTTACAGCTAGTTATATATATTTCCTATTCCTTCTGAAATGGGTTAACCTGCAAATAAAATACGATATAAAATAACTGAAATGGGTTAGTTTGTTGCCTTCAGGAAGAAACAAATTGATTACTTTGTTCCCTTCAAACAAAAAAACAAAAACAAATTTTGCGCTATTTCCTTCTGAAATGGGTTAGTTTCTTCGGGAAAGAAACAAATTGCTTAGTTTGTTCCCTTTAAGAGCAAACAATTGCTCTATTTTCTTCTGAAATGGGTTCGTTTCTTCCCTTCAGAAACAAATTGCTTAGTTTGTTGACGTTGGGAACGAAAAATTGTGCTATTTCGTTCTGAAATTGTTTAGTCTGTTCCCTTCGAGAACAAATACTTGCGCTATGCAATTGCGCAATTAGAGTTTATGCCTTTTCAAAGAGGAAATTTTTTTGCAAATGTTGCTTACTTATTTACTTATACAACGTAGTTTATTTTTACTTACTTATACAACATAGCTCGATATTTAGAGCGTCTGCATAATAGGCTCGCGCATTAATGTCAAAGCCTCCGTATGTCAAAATAAAGTAGTTAAAATAAAAAAGTTTGAAAGAAAAATGAGACTAACCCAACCCCTCTACTCGGTGTCCGAGGTGTTCCTCGAGTGAATGGTGAAAATTTGAAGTGAAGAGCTCCAAAACCGTGGAAATGCATCCCGATCTAACAGACAGACACACAGAAATGTCTCTTTATTGATATAGACATTAGATATGCAGGTGACTGTATACAGGCTAAAGTGATCTGGATATAGATAAACAGGCCTTAGTACAGTGGGCATAAGAACTGGCACTGCATTTATCACTCATCCATGGTAGCATTCAACAGAACAGCCAAGCAGGAGTGGTTACTATTATTAAGAGAAGAACACAGTGACACAATCCCAGTCACAGAAAGAGGGCGGCAGAAAACATGGATAAAGAGAGGCTTTGCGAGAGAGAAGGAAACAGACAGATAAATCAGGACATAGAAACAAAGACAGAAACAATGAAAGAAGAGACAGAGATAGAAGTAGAAATAGAGACAAAAAAGATATATTGAAAGTGACAGACATGCAGGAGAGACTAGAGCGACGTGCATAAGGTTAGTAAATTTCTCGTTGCCTCTGTATTGTTTCTCCTTCAATACCAGCACAGTTTTCCTTAGAGCATGGTCATGATTTCATGAAGAAGGACAATAGGTGGATGGTTTGTTTAATGGAATCGGCTTGTGCAGTACATATCCTGGATTACTAAGAACCATTAGTAAACAAGCAGGCATCTGCCAACCTGCCCTCGTCGCACAGCGAAGCACCCAACGGTCATACATATGAGCACCATTTCAGAAACTGGACAGCTAAGAGTGCTCAAATATACATACGTAAGGCAAATGGTTAGATTGCTGCATGCTCCAGGAATTCTGTGTGATCAGGAGGGACAATGATTCAGTGACCAAATCATTCAAGTGGCGTGATGAAAGTTTCACATGTGACTGCACATTGTGTTGTCAATTTTAACACATAGTGTAAGGCCAAAATATATAATGGTGTGTTTCCGGTAACAGAGGTTTTAACAACAGGGTAGGTAGCTAGGAAAATATTTTTATTTTTAAAAATAGTTTTTACATGATTCTATTTCACAATTTTGTACTTAACTACAGCGCGCTCGGATACACTATGGCTAAAGTATGTAGCTTAAAAACCCAGTGACTTTGGTTTCGGTTTTCTATATGAAGCTTGTCATTTTTAAAATTTCCAACTTTATTTCAGTTTTGACTGTTGAGATTGTGATAAAAGTCCACTGTTGTGCATCACATTTAATAATAAAAACTCTAAAAAAAGTAGAATTTTTTCAAAAGTTTTTAAAAAAAATATTTTAGTTGCCCCCAAAACGTTGAGTCAGTCGGGTTACTGGAAACACAACATTTTTTTGGGCCTAAATGTTGAAGACTGAAGAGTTTTCGTCTATGTAGCGTTAGGCGCGGTAGTGTAGTGGTGAAGGTCGCCGCCTCGCAACCGAAAGGTTGTGGGTTCGAGTCCCACCCACCGCGTAAGGACCTTTACTCACAATTGCTGAAGCACTTCGGCGTGTAAAACTCCGACATACCCTGGGGCTGTAGTTGGGACCGCCTCTGAATAGTAGTGGACTGTAAGAAGCGGTATAGAAATACACACATACATAGTACATACACACATAGGCGTATGTAATGTTCATTTAATACTTCATTATCATTTGAATGATAATATCACTGATAATATCACTGATAATATGTCTTAAATATGTGTGCATCTCCTTTCTTGGTGTCTGGCACTGGTACCTCCGATCTTGTGCAACAGTATAAGATAAACATTATGTGTAAGATACTTTGTTGCCTGTGTTATGCTTCAAGTGTTAATAATTGCTGACATGTTCTTTTGGATAGATGCTGCAGGAGCTTTAAAGACATTTTGATTTCTCAAAAGTGTAATATCCTTATGTTGTCTCTTGATTGAAACCACAGGTTGCTGAGGGTGAGGGATTACACTACATCAGTAATCCTGCCGGTTCAGAGACATCACTACATTACAAGATGTAAGTCATTACCAGAATGCTGACCACTCTAGAATAAGGAATTGTTGTGTTTCCTAAATTGTGTATGGATTTTGTTGTGATCAGTGGCATAACTAGAGGGTGCGGGGTGGAGTACAGATGTCAGTAGGCGCAGGGCTAAGTGGTGCAAATTTCTGAAAATATAAGCAATTTTTGTGAAAAAGGGCAAACATTTCCTAAAATAAGGGCTAAAAAAAAATTGAAAATATCAGCGATTTTGTCGGAAAAGGTCAAGAATTTCCGAAAATAGAAGTGATGACAAAGTCATCTGATTTTGGGCGGAATAGGGTGCACAATTTGGGTTTGTCCTCGGGCGCAGAAGACCCTAGCTACACCCAGACCCGCCGAGAGGGGGGGCAATTGCACAGGGGACCGGCGATCTTTAGGGGCCCGGCGGACGGGCCCGCAATATAATTTTTATTATATTTTAAGAGACTAACTTAATTTCAGATCTCCAATCCGTTAATTAAAACTGAAAGCATCTAAATATTAGCTTAGCCTACTTACTTTTGCTATAGACCGTCTATGCCCACTTTCGCGTAGAATATTTTAGTGAAGTTCCGTCTATCACTGTTGACACCAGAGATTCCGTTAGTGTGCATCAGAGCGTCCAGGCCCCCTCCCATTTCTGCTGGACGCCGAAATATTACAGATGCGGCATCCATCGACGAATCTAATTATGTGAGGGGAATCCCAAATAAATTACTGCGGTGTCCAAGCGTCGCTAGAAATACCGCGTCTCATATACTATACTCTAGAGGACAAGAATTTTCGTTATCTCGTGCAAATGTCCTTCACAACCAAAATCGCGTCCACTCCTCACACATAAACGCTATCTTTGGTCACTCAAGTCTTGTTTCGGTTAGGCCCCACACAAAAATTCGGAATCTTTGCAGACACCATTGCTTTTTGCGTATTGCCCTAATAGCCTACGAAACTCCAAAAAATAGATGGTTCCTGTCCATTTGACTTGGATTTAAAATGTTGTCATAGGCCTATTACATGTGATGCATTCAGGACTCTAGCTGTGAATGTAGACGTTACCAAAATCCATGCTTGGCGCTAAATTGTGCTTTGTAAGATTTTAATTAATTAAAATTTCCGAAGTAAATAGTCTATAAAGAATAAAAATTGTAACGATGGAATCAAAGCACACTTCTATTTTTTTATACTTTTCTCATTAACCTAAAGATAGCTTAGGGGCCCTTGACTGCCCTGCACAGGGGCCCGGATTTTCTGTCCGCGGGCCTGTGTGTTTGTATTTGGACATTAATAATTATTACCCAATTAAACTACCGCCCTTCCCTACAGGCAGGCAGCTCTTGCGGGCTAAGCAATCATTTGAGCAAGACTTACATTCCAAATCAAACCTTTAACTTACAAGAGATGAAGAATTCCTTCTGAAACTTCTGAAAGGTGTACGATATTCTCTGACCGTTGATAGTGACGACGTCTTTTATAGTCAGATGCCAGGACCATTGCTGCAGGCGAGATGCGCAAACCAGCGATGCATGGCCGTACACCTCGTTGCCATGGACGCATAACAAGAGGAGATTATCGAACGCTACGTGGAAACTCAAAGAAACAATCACAGAACTAATGGACTTCGAGAGCAGTGTAATGGAACCTGAGCTGCCATTGAGAGACAAATTAAGCCAGAATTCAGGATAATAGCACTCATCGTATACATAATTATAGCTGGATGCGTTCTAGTGATGGTGACAGGCTAGAACGTAACACTCTACCAGTTATTGAGGAAATCAAAAGAATCGGGGAGAATGTTTGTTTAACGACGGTGTATGACATCAATGGCCTTTACTGTCGGAGACAAAAATTTTGCTCGGGTTTATTGCAACCATGTTGAGTTTTCGAACAATAGTTAGTTAGTTCCAGGGTTTAACGACAGTTTATGACAGCAGTGTGTGTTTAATCAGTTTAACGACAGGTTATGACAACAGAGGCCGTTGCCGTCGGTGGGAAAGATTTCGATAAATGAGTAAAATATTGGTTAAGCGTATTTCAGCTGTCAATTATGTTATGATTAATCCAACAATTGTGTGCCGTGTCCGATGATCATACATTGTTCGACACCTTCCAGAGGTGTTTAAATCGATATTATTAAATATGACGGCCGAAATGAAAATCTCTGAAAGTTTTAGCTACGCAATACACATCTTAATGTCAATTCCATCACTATTACTTAATTAAGTTTATTACAAATATAAATGTATGTCTTCATAGGGTCAGAAACAATAATATTGACACACATTATTAAGTAAGGTAGGACGCGGTAGTGTAGTAGGTGGGACGCGGTAGTGTAGTGGTGAAGGTCTCCGCCTCGCAACCGAAGGGTTGTGGGTTCGAATCCCACCCACCGCGTAAGGACCTTTAGCAAGTCCTTAACTCTCAATTGCTGAAGCGCTTTGGCGTGTA
>JAQFXW010003024.1:0-12344 GCA_034693945.1 Dendrobaena attemsi
TAGGAAGTTGATTATGGAAATACTTGAACATGAATTCACCAGTTTGCTGAATTCTTATTTGATCAATTTTAAGAATACGGTACAATTGAAAGATATCATCAGAGGGTACAGAGTACCGAAAACCTGCCACTAGCCGCACCGCTCTTCTTTGCAAGATATTCAGCTTAGTTAATCTTGAGGAATACGTTGTGGCCCAAATTAAATTGGAGTATGTGAAATATGGGTGAATAAGGGAGTAGAGTTGAGTATATTTAGGCAGCAGGTGAGCTATTCTAGTCAATATGCCTATGTTCTTAGCTGCCTTTTGTGATATAATTTTAATATGCTAATTCCATGTTGAGGACTGATCTAAGTAGGTTCCTAGGAATTTGACTGAAGTTACTCGAGGGATAGAAATGTTGCATATAGTCAATTGGTTTTCTAGCGACCAGTTGCTCAGCGCCATGCAAAAACTTTTGATCATTAGACAGTTGTGCTTAATGCTTGATCGTAATAAAAGTTAAATTTACATTCATTTGAAGATTTATATAGCACCTTTACAGGGAATTACATTACTAATCAGAGGAGATCCCTACCGCAGCTCAAATGCTGAATCATTGTCCGCTGAAGCTAATGCCACCTAGTTAAAGGAAGACTGAGTCGACTATTGGGAGGGTTGGATGAAACGATTTCTGATGTAATGTTCTTCCTGCCAGAGTTTTGCCATTCAACACCCCTCCCCACATAATGCACACATTATAAGACTGGTTGTGTCGTTCTTTATATGTACAGGACAGTGGATCTGCTTATACCTCAGACTTGCAGGAGGGTCAGGTCTTGGTAGCTGTGGACGGACGGTCTCTTTTCGGTCTCAAACACGAGGAGTGTACTGCACTTATTACAAAGTCCTTTCAAAACAAGAGCCGCGCGTGTCTCGAATTGCTCATACTGGACGAAAATCAGCATCTGATTGTATGATTCACATAAATTCAATGAGATCATTGTCTAGATGTGCATCCCATGACATGCCGTTACGGGCTTTGTATACGAGTTAATTGCCGTGGAGGCACTAACAGACTGCATAAAACATTTGGTGTCTGGAAGTAATGATGTTCGATAGCTTGGCAGAAACACTTTTTGGACTCTGGCGTCACTGTATTGATATAATTTATGCTGAACTCTTTCACCGTCACTGCTTCTTTCACCGCTGTTAAAGACCCTGTGGTAAATAGACTAGCACTGAGTAACTCTTGATGTTGTGTATATTTGTTATACTCTTATCTGTGATTTTACTATTAATTGGGTGTTTTCAAGCAGTCAGGAAAGCGTCCCCAGTGAGAAGTTCCTATTATTACATGATAAAAGTTAACAGATTTTGCGATGTGTTTACTGAAACTGCAAGCCTGGAAATACGTATTTGTCGTGCTTCACGTTGATGGCAGATGATGATTTGTTTTTGTTTTCAAATACTTCTACTTGAATCTGTTGAAAAGCAAGTGACATGTCTTTCTAGAGAGCTAAGGCATAGATTTATATCCATCAAGCTCCAAAGAGAGTATGTTTTGTGGAACATTATTGTTGATGTGCAGCCAGGATTTTTTTCCTTGTTGAGTGGAGTCTTTGAGTGTCACTTATGTGATGTTTGTAATTGTTGGCTGATTCTTGAATTTCAGCAAAAGTTACTGTCATACCGGTAATTACTGTATGTTAATTGACTGTGTGAGGACATTTGTTATTTCAAAACCTGAAGAAATTAAGAGTCTGCGTATAATCGTCTAATAGTCTTTCGTTAATTGTCACTTTGATTCTCACTAAAGCTACAGCTGTGCTTTTAAAAAGTAGTATATTTGTGTGTTTCTTGTGTTTGTTTGACCAAGTCTTTGATATCGTTTGAGTCTCAAAATAAACAAAATATCTGGTTAATGAAACTTCTCTAAAGCAGGTTTGGTTGCCTCTTTGTCAGAGGAGTCATTTTCTGTTTACTTCGTACAACTTGTTTGATATTTGTGCGTTAGTACTTATTGTCATTGAGTCATTCACCACCACATAGACTCTACACAACTTATAGGATTAAGTTAGATATGTGTTGTTGATAGACCTACTCACTTGACTTTAATTGGTGAACCTTTGTGTGATAATATGGTTTCTGCAGTATTTTTTTTATGTGACATGTTTGCATGTTTTCTCAGTTTTTCTCTTTTGTGGATCACAAGTCTGTTATCTTCAGTTTAACTCGGTGAAAACTGTTACTTCTGTTCAACACAAATATGTATTACATCATAGTTATCTGCAATAAAATTCAGCCGCCTTAATTGCCGCTTGTGAGTGTGCAAACTGAATTCCCAACTGTCCAACTCTAAGGCTAAGCCATTAGGGTCCCATACTTATAATTCTATTAGATGACTTATCTTCGCCATTATGTTAAATAAAGTCACTGTTGTAAACTAACCTAATTCTGTTATGTAGTCTTGCCTATAACTATTTGGATAGTAATGACAATTTCCACTGCATGTTTTTATGATGTACCGGTACTTGTTCAAATGTTGTTAGTTACTGCACTGCACAATTATTCCACTTAAAAATAATTGTCCAAGCTGTGTATCTTTACTGTTTAGGACCAGTTACAGTATTCTGTGATGTTCTGACACTGTTGCAAGATATACAAGAGACTATTGATGGTTTTGGTGTTTTGAGATAGACTAAAGTTACATACAGTTGATGTGGAGATACAGTCTTAATCCTTTGAAAATGCATGGATTGTAATCAGGCTATCAGCTCGTGTAATCCAATGTTGAAATTCAGATTTTATATTTTTTTAGAACTTATTGCATTGTATTGTATTTGTAATTGAGATAGGCCTAAGCTGCAAACAATAAATAGGCCTATCAGAGTAGGTCTGACAAGCAATCTTTTGTAGTTCTACTGGTCTTTGTACGGCTAGTGTGAAGAATTCATGCGATCAATACTAACATAACATTAGTATAGAGATCACATGTGCAGTCATGACATCCACTTGTTCGGACCAATTTCGTTGCTCTGGTCAAATCTGTCGTCTTCCTTTTCCTCAGCTTTCTATTGGTCTTTATTGCGTGATGCCTCTGGAATCTGGACAACCCTCTGTTCAGACTGAACTTAATTATTCTGAGGAAGAATTATAATTAGCAGGCTCAAACTGTGCTTATACTGTGCAGATAGATGCTCATAATGACATAAACTACTTCAGGACAAAATCTGTGGAATCTGGTATTGCCAGTTTCAAGATTGGAAGAAGGAGAAGGAACAAGTGAATTATCGCTGTTAGGACACTGTCGCTAAACAACAGTAGGCTTACAGTATTAGTATGTAATTATAATAATTATTATACTGTGCTAGGCGGCCTAGGCCCTACCGCAACTAGGTTTACTATATAAATAAATTTTCGACTGCAGAATTTATGGATGGATGTTAACTCTGCGTAGCAGGGTGTCAGACAAGATGGCGGGCGTCGCGATGGATGCGTTCCGGTATCGAGAAACACAGGATAGCAACGAGAAACTTGTTCGTTTTCAGGCCTGCTTGTTTAAGTTACAGAACATCGTATATAGAAGGGATGAAGGGCATCAGGATGAGCTCATCAAGATCCTGGACG
This sequence comes from Dendrobaena attemsi, assembly GCA_034693945.1. NCBI lineage: Eukaryota > Metazoa > Annelida > Clitellata > Crassiclitellata > Lumbricidae > Dendrobaena > Dendrobaena attemsi. The sequence continues at coordinate 3,608 of JAQFXW010003024.1, forward strand.
ATCTCAATGCGCTGGACTACAACACGGAATTTACCGATGAGGAGGTATGACATCACCGTCGGGTTCACGGCATGGTTGTTATATCGGGGATGCCATGTTTTCCCAAGCCGTGCTCCTGCGTGGGAGTTGAGGGGGAATTTATTACCGATGACACAAACCTTAACCGACACTCACTATGCCTAAACTGACCCTAAACCTCACGATGCCTAAACTGACCTTAATCAGTGGGCATAGCTGTTATATCGGGGGAAGCGTATTCGTGTATGGCTGGCGGACGTTGATTGATTAGAGTATACATGGGAGTCTCTCAGAGTACCCTTGCGATTTAGCGTGGAATTGACGGTATAAGTCACTCCAACACGGCGTTGTTTTATCGAGGTCGCTTCGGTTTAAAATTACTGCAGACAATACAAACCCTAACCCAGACCCTCACGACGCCAAGGAATCGAGAATTTATACGAAATTGAGCATTCCCACAGCACTCAATCAAATCTCTTATTATTATTATGTCATGACGTCTTTTCACGCGGTCACCTCTACCTGATATAGTCCGTACGACGATCAATGTTAGCGAAATATAGGTTAGTGGGGTTCATGTGTATGCATTTCCCCCGATATAACAACTACGCCAATCAGTGATGGTGGTGCCTACCCGAATCGCAGAGCACTCATAATTGCTCCTAGCGCTTCGGTGGGCAAATAGTGAGAAAATACATGAAAATGGATTTCTTCGTGTTTAGACCCATACTTTACCTACTTAGCCACATCATAAAATCAGATTGAAATTATTTCCTGATTACATATGTGTGTAAATCATCATTGGAAGAGTTAAATTATTTTACATAACAAGCAAATTCATAGAAATGGTGAGAAAAATGTGTGAAAATGACGTTTCCGTGTTTAGGCCCATATTTTCCCCACATCTAAAAATCAGGTGAAATTTAGTTTCTGATGGCCTAGATGGATAACTAATGATAGAGAGAGTTAAACTGTTTTAAATAATAAGCAGTCTCAAATTTTATAGTAATAAAGTGTGAAAAATGTTGGGTTTCCCACGTGTTTGGCCCGTATATGACCTACTCACCCACATCATAAAATTGGATTAAAATTATTTTCTAATTGCCTATGTGGATTACACATGATAGGAAGAGTCAAACTGCCATTATATAATGTCCGTAATTGCTGACTGTATGAGAAATGCTATGGGATGCCGATAGATGCAAAATGTGATAGGCGCAGCCTATCGTAGTGACTCGATGATTCTCCTCAGGAATTATCTCCTGATAGAACTACAGAGTTATCTGATCATTTATGATTTTATCAGTGCTGCTCCTCTTGTAATTTTGCACCTCTGTACAAGTCATTCATTTAAAACTTATTACTTTGCATTAACTGGTTTCTTGATTTGAGTTTTGGCATTATAGTTATATTGCGAACAAACAACCATGCCTTGATATCGTGATGTTCGGTTAGTGTCCGTTAAGTTGTCGTGGTAGATTATCCCAATGCTTGAGATCCTGTATAAGGAGCAAAATCATTTTGGCAACATGTTTTTGCCACTATTATTTGACCCTGTGATTTTGGCATACAGAACTTCCAATGACATTGCACAATAGTTTACTAGGTGTCCTTTTCTCATTTTTTACCAAAATAATGTTCTGGATTGTAATTCCAGTCTAACGCTTTGTGTTTGATAAAAGGCATCAGTAGTTTTGCATTGTTCTATTTTAGGATGTATCCGCTTTGCTGGTGCAGTGCTGTCGTCTGGTGCCCTTGAGAAATGAAGAACTCATCCAGAAGTTCTGTTGGCTTACACTTAACACTCTTAATAGACAGAAGGCATGTGTCGATTTTCAAGGAAGACTAGACTTAAAATCGCTGATCAGTGATCGTGTATACATTTTTGTTTATCAGAAGTAGTTGGTAAGCCATAGATCAGTGGTTCTTAACCGGTGTTCGACCGAACCCTTCGGTTGCAAGGCCGCGACCTTCACCACTACACTATTGCGCCCTGTCAATATTTTATTTGTATAGTTCGACTTTCATTTAATTTAGTACAGTACTGTTAGTTTGATGTGTGACACGGTGGCCGACCTCGTAGCGCGCCCGCTCGCAAAGCGGCCGATTGTGGGATCGATCCTGTGTAGCGACCTTGGGCAAGTTGTTTGTGCACACATGCCTCTGTCACCAAGCAGTGTAATTTGTTACCGGCATAAGCTGGGAAGTAAACGGCAAGTCCTGCGATACACCGGCCCCGTGTCCAGGACCTTGGGATTCGTCCATTGCTGGCTCAAGGGCCAAGGTTAAGGAGATGAGCGCCTCCCAATGGGCCTTCGTCCCGTGGTTTGACTTTACTTTTTTTACCATCTATTGATGTCATTGCGTTTACTTGGTCCTGGTTTAAGCTATACAAATATTGTTGTTAAGGTAAGAAAAAGTTCTGTTTCCGGTAACACGACCGAGTCACCGTTTTGGAGCGACTCAAATAATTTTGTGAATGTTTTTTTTAATTTTAAAGAAAATTCAAAAACATTTTTTTTTAAAGTTTCTACTTTTTTTATTAAATCTGATGAAATGTGATGCACACCAGTGGACTTCTATCACAATCTGAACAGTCAAAACTAAAATAAAATGGGAAATTGTAAAAATGGCAAGCTTCATAAAAAAATCCAAAACCAAGAGCACTGATTTTTAGCTACAGACTTTTAGCCAGTTTATCCGAGTATGCTGCAATTAAGTTCAAAATGGTGAAATAAAATCGCGTAAAAACTGTTTTAAAGATACAAATGTTTTCCTGCCTACCTATTCTGTTTTTAAAGCATCTGTTACTGGAAATACACCATTATTTGTTTGGCCTATTACAGCAATTGTTCAGCTCAGGTGAAGTCATTGCTGTGTAAAGTTCTTAATTTTCCAACGTGTTATCTTTTTCTTGCATGAGCTTAACTGTAGAATACTGGCTAAACCTGGTTAAAGGTAAAAAAAATGTGCGGGTGTGCGTGTTGTATTTAGGGCTCTACATCTATCCACTGCATGCAGCAGTTGGGTATGGAGTTGGTCATATCATCCACAAGTGGAACCACAAGCGTGTAGCAGAGCGAGAGTTGGCAATCTGGGACTATGTCGAACGACATCCAGAAGACTTCCCAGAATTATGTTAGTTTACGAAATTTCTACTCTATAGTTTTTCTTTCTGCAGAACAGATTTTATCATGCTAATATTGCTTGCATGCAGCTTCAATGATATTGCGAGTTATAAAATGATGAAGGATTTTCGGTGAATATTTCCTTACCCATCCCGCCCGCCTTCACCACCTCTTCATTCTGCAAAGATATTTTGTTGTAAGGTTTCCTGGATGAAGAATAATGATCTTGCTCTCTTTACCTAATATTAATGAATTTCAAGTATGCTTATTAATGTACCGTTTTCATTACAAGTTGTTACTACTATCTTTCAAACTTTACTTCATCTCAGGTTAAATTTCAGGTTCATGCCCATTTAACCAGAAGCCATAATAGTTATCACAGCTCATCAAAAGATCAAACAATTTTCATTTAAATGTCTAGGTTCTATATTGTGGAATAAATTACCTCATGAACTCACTAATTCACCAGCCATTGATATATTTCAAGGTTTACTAAGAAAATTGTTATAAAATAATACTTATTGCCTTGGTGTCACTACAGTATATTATACCACTGATTGTTTTTAAAGTTTGATTCTACTGTTTATAATATCATTGCTTCAATATAGGTCACAGAGTATCGTTCCTTTGTTCATTACTTGTTCTTTTGTTTAATTGCTTTTTATATTTATGTTGTTTTGATGTACTTGATTCCCATTTATTACTGTCACTTGCTAATTGTCATGTCACTCTAAGTTCCCCATCATTTTGCTCATCACTATATATTAGAGGTTCCCAATCTTTTGGGACTTGGGAACCACTTAGGAAGTTTTCGCCAGTGACGCAGACCACCAAAAAAATTTCTGACCAGCTGGTCCTAACAAATTTCTAACAAAAGTTGATGACTTTGTTTAATCATTCATCCAATTTTCGCCTGGGCAGCCCTATTTGAGATTCATCCATCTTTACTTTTTAATTTGATATGGCATGTTTAACATCAGATGTTTTGTTTGTTAATTTCTTATGTATACTGTCTTACTGTGTTTTTTTGTGTTGCCTCTAAATAAATGGATGAAATGATTGATGGTCATTTTGGAGATTCAGAGCAATAGCAATTTTTACTGCTCAATGGCAAACTGAGAAGAACAAATGTTACTCTTCATGCAAAATATATGTGGACTTCTGTAGTACTTAGACTATTCTGTTGTAGACTATTGCCAGTATAGATCAAAAGAATTTTGTATTCTGGATTGAGGCAAGAACATGTGGTTACCCACAAAATTATATACATGTACTAGATAAGTAAGTAACTAATTACTTTATTTATGTACATGTCTGTACTAGATAGTCGCAAGCAATGTTGCTGACATTGGTTGCAGCCTATCATATTAAACTGTGCGCTACAACCATCCCATTATAAGGAACTTGGTGTTGCTAACCAATTTGTAATCTGACAAAGAACTGATCATTCCTTTTTATTAGCAGTTTCTAATTCCACATAAGGATCACATTAGAGCATCGTGTTCACTTCCCTTGATGAACTATCTTAAACAGTGGGACACAGTTGAAAGGCAGTTGCATGTGAAATTGGCAAATACCACTACTGTTTAGCTGAAGGTTATTGCTGATGTGAATTGCTGTATCTGTTTTATTCCACAGCTCCAAAGAAGTTCAAGAATATCTTGGAGGAGTGGCATCCTATTAGATAGAGGACACACGGAGTTCAGAGAAACTGTATTTAATTATCAGAACCACAGACGTCTGGTTTACTTTTCGAAATGAAGGAGTGGTGGTTCTTCTCGCGCACAGAGATGTTTCATTTAAATACATTTAGACTAGTGGGATGTTTTTCAGTGTAATTAAAAACAAGTTTGAAGGTTGTTTGTTTTCTGTTAGTCAGTTTTAAAGAATCATTTTAGCTATGAGTACTTGAGCAAATCCATTTTGAGCAGTATTTTAATTATTCTGTAACCCGCAAGAGTTTATCCAGCATCAAGCAGGCTGAAGCATGTTGTTCTAGCCCATTGTAAAATTCTGTAGTTACAGTGTAGTGGAGTATTATGCGAGAAATGTTGCTTTATTATGCTGTACATGTTTTGCTGTCTGGAACTGCTATTGTTAAAAACCTCAAAGTAGATTTTTGTAGATGCTAAGTGTTGAACTTGCCATAAAAACAGAAAAACATTAGAAGATGTTAGTTTCTAATGTTATTTTTGATGCAATGAACAATCAGGCGTTTTGTAGATAGTAGATGCCTACATAGTCAAAAATGAGTTATTCTTAAATCTTCAATAGGAACCAAACATGTACGATTGGGTGGTGTGCAACACTATATACAATGGCTGACAGACTCTGTACAACTGTTTGACACTCTGTGCAACTGCCGTCAGTGTGTTTTTAAAAACTGTAAACATTTTAAACTTCAAAAGAGTGATCATGCAATCAATAATTAAGATTTTTATTTCAACTGGCAATAGACCTTTAAGAAATGCACAATTGTACATGGAATATCATGCAGTAAGTTGCTACTTAAAACCTATCCATTATCCATAGGGCACCAACATCTACTTGTTCAGGCGAATGTCATCTTTCAAATAGTAAGAATTGTTTACATAATTATGGTCAAGATATTTTCGCAATCTGGAGAGTTATACTTTTAACCAAACTTACCAAAGTGAAGTCGGGGACCAGTTTATTCACATGCCCCTATAGCTAGTCTCAACAATGAAAATAAAATCGATCTGTTGCATTTAGGCCTAGACAAAATCCGTTCCTGGTCAAAATCGAGAGCTATGTAGGTTTACAGAGAAGCACTCGAGGGGGGGAAGCCTTCACAGGGCTCGAGTCTTGACGGAGCTGTGCTTTTAGTTGGGATGAAGGCTTGGCAAGAGATGATAATCATTTAGGCCTATATGAGTTGAGCTATTGATGATTTAGTTTGAGGAATGGAAAAGATAATTGGCGCAATTTTTTATTGGAGTTTAATGGCTTTATTCTCGGGAGTTGTCCCTTTCTGACGCGCCTTGGAGTAAGACTGTTTTATTATTTGAGACAGCTGAGATATAAGTTAAGACTTTTTTTATTGTTCGACGCGTTATAAATGCATAGTTGTATTGTATTGTATTTCTCAAGGAGCAAATAGGCCTATGGCCAAGAAAATAATTATGAGTGATGGGTTGACCGAATCAGTTATTAATATCACTTTAATTGTTCACCAAAAAACTCGTACAATAATAATTATTGTTAAGCACCTTTAAGGCTACAAAATAACGTAATTATAACGTCGTGCGATTGCTGCCTAACTTTTTCATTACAATAAGCTGAAATACGCATAACCAATTTCTTTTCCCGACGGCAATGGCCCCTATTGTCATAAGCTGAGGAAACACACGCCTAACCTAACACGCATACTGTAGTCGCCGCCTTGCGTCCGCGGGTTCAATTTGGGGTCAAGCCACCTTGAGCAAGTCCTTTACTCACAATCACGATGAAAGATGCTCACAATTGCTCGTGGCGCTTCGGCGTGTCAACTCCGACACACCTCTGAGCTGTAGTCGGGACCACCTCTGAGTTAAAGTATACTTAAAGGGACGGTGTAGAAACATGTATACAAATACTGTAGTGTTTACAGCTTAAGCATTAGGTCAAACAGATAGGTCGTTGGGTCAAACCCGGTTAATTTAGCCGTTACAATTTTAATAATTATAGGATGTTGTGTGCATTCACATAAGTTTCACGTCGTTCGCAAGGTGGCAGGTCCAAGACTAACGGAATCTACAAAAAATATGCAAAACGATACCATCGAATTTTGTATTTAGTAAATATGAGATTTAATTTATGAATTTATTTATATTTAAAATAAAATAGATAAATACACTTCAGAAGAAGAGCGAAGATACTTTTTAAAGAGATATCAGATGTCGCTTAGCTACCCGAATCAGCGTCTATACGTCTGGTATGGTATATAAGAAGCGATAGGATGCGCACCTAACGGATGCGTGTGTCCCAGTGACACGTCTGCTCATCGATCGCTGATATCATCCGGCTGATCTGGGCAGAGCTGTGTTGCGCTCAGGTACACATGTAACCCGCCTCCAGACGCGCTCTCTTCCCGCTGCCTTTACTGCCGCACGGTCGAGGGGAGCTCAAGCCTCGGTGGGTGGTGGTCGTCTCGCTTGGCTGGCCGACGGCGGGAGGGGGGCCTTCGCTGCCCTCACGTCCGGACGCGCCTCCTCATTGGGTGTAATCTAGGGCCTGCAGCTCTTCTCAAGGACTGGAGCAAAATTCAAAAAGCTTCTAAATTGGGGAAAGTTGGGGAACTCAATTCGTCACGCAACCATCATGGCACTGCCGCGAAGGCGGTCTGCCGTACTTTTGCACTTCTCAGTTCTAACGTTTGTTTCCTTCACTTTGTCCAGTGATCATGCCTGACAGCTTTACGTTGCATTATCTAGAGTAGACTAGCAAATTTGATTTCGCAACACTTTAAGCTTTTCCTTCGTGTAGTTGCAGTCGTTTTCAAAGATAAGCTCTTAAGCCTAAAGGCACATCTGCAAACAATCAAATCGACCAGCTGTCGCGGCCTACCGCCACCATCGGTTTCCCATTGGCCAAGGTCCGGCCTATCTGCTCGCTGGCGGCGTGGGTGGCTTATAATTATGGTCAAACTCTGCTGATAGTATAGCCGTAGTGGGGTGGTGGTGAAGTGAGCCCCTATACGGGCTGCTGGCGTGTGTCATGCCCCGGCCACGACGCCAAACAACCGAGATGTGCCTTTACACGTCTCTTCGATTGCATTTACTCTTAAGTAAGTTTAGTTTCCGAGGTTAATTAGTCAGAATTCACGAAGAGAAGAGCAGGCGGCATAATAGGTAGGCAATGTAGCCTATAAAAAAAGTAAAGTCTAACCACGGGCTGAAGGCCCATTGGGAGGCGCTCATGTCCTTTTCCTTGGTCCTGAGCCGGCAATGGACGAATTCCATCCTATACCTGAATTTACAAATGAAGGAAACGAGTGAATAGACACACAGACAGAGAGAAAGATATAATAGACAAACAGAGAGAGAGACACAGACAGACAGACAGACAGAGGTAGACAAAGACAGAATGATCAGCACCGGATAGAAACGATCGAGACAGTTCAAGCCCCACTTGACCCAGTTTGTTTAGAGACCAAAGACAAGCTGCACCCACTTCCTTTCTTTTCTGTCCCCTCCACGTCTTCCTGCGCCGCTCTATTCAACTTCTGTCGATAAATTTATGACAAGTTCGAGGTCTTACCTTGGCCTCATTATTTTAAGCTACCTTCTCATTTTTAATTTTGTGACAGACAACTTAGCCAGCCCGGTATATAGGTGTCTGGCTGTTTGCTAGTGAGAGAAATGCTACGCCGTGTGTCAGCGTGGAGCCTGTGATCATGTTTCCGGCTAAAACTTAAGAGGGACAACGGTGGCTGTAGCCTTGTAGGCCTACATGCAACAGCAAAAGACAGAAGCACATGCAGGCATGTTAAAGAACAGACTGCCCTAGAAATGACATTGACTGAGAAGGATATGTTGATGAAGAGACAGATGGGAATAGGAAGAGACATGCACTGCAAATAAGACAGTCGT
>JAQFXW010003025.1:0-12344 GCA_034693945.1 Dendrobaena attemsi
GGCGTGTAAACTCCGACACACTTCCGGGCTGTAGTCGGGACCGCTTCTGAGTAGTAGGAGACTTGAAGGGGCGGTATGTGTGAATAAATAAATAATTCAACGCTTTTGCCTTCCAAAGCACCTTGTGTAGGCTGCCTATCGTTGAAGAACGAGACCCTTTAATAAATAAATAAACAAACAAACAAATGACGTCATGTATACATTATGCGTGTACATAATTATTATTACAAATAGCTGCAGCCTCGGTCTGAAACGGACCGGAAGTAGCGCTTTAAACAACTCGTGTTCTGCAGAGAACGCTGCAATGGCCGAAAGAGGTCATATTCCCCTTCGACAAATCGGTTAGTATTAATCTACTCTTTCCGAACTATTCTAGGGGTCATTCCATAATCATAGGATTGTCTGCTCTGCCGAAGACATAGTGTTTAACATATCTGCATGCGTTTTGGTGATCAATAACTATGTAATTGCGTCCATATGCGTCCAAGCAGTGGCGTAAATCACGGGGTGGGGTGGGGGAGAGGGGATTGTCCCCTCCAAAGTTTGAGTGTGTGGGGGGGGGAACAGCGATGCTGTCTGTCCCCAATATCTAAGCTTCTTAAAAACGTAATTTGGACAGTGTAGGCTATTTTTCGTGCACAGAAACTCAAAAACATTTTCGCGTTCACGTGCGAATATACTTTCACCATTTCTAAGGTGTCCTTCACTTTTAATACAAGATATCCGCCTCAGGGCTTTGCCTCAGGTTATCCCTGGACCTATGGCGTGGTGCATATGGAACGGAACTTGGTCACACATGCGCCAAACATCCAATACACCGTGGACATGCTCTCAACAATAGCCATTCTGCACAGGGGCGCAACCAGGGGTGCTCGGGCACACTGTTGCAGTACACGAGGGCATATGCGCGTACAGGACGTTAACTCATCTCACAAGATATTTATTGCACTCAGTTCTTTAGACTATAGTTGAGTAATGAGTATGCTCCCTTATAAAGTGTATACCAGAGCATTTTTAGCATGCAATTGTAAAAAAATGTGCAGTTCTAAATAAATTGTGCGCAGTTGTAAAAGCTGTTTTGTGCAGTTCGAAATATTAAACAAAACAAAATGTACTTCATTCGGCATCAAATTATCAAGATTCTTTTGGCTCCTGGAGTTCTGCGTCTGCCACAGACCCCGTTAGATCTATATCTTTAGGAGGATGTGCAGCACACGTGGAAGACGTTTGGGTCGTATTTAGTCATCATTGACAAATTGGAAATAAATAAGTGCCCAAAATGTAGGCCTATTCCATTTGGCATCAAAATTGTCAATATTTTGGTTGCTTAAGGGCTGCTCCAGACCCGCTATGTCGATATCACTTAAGAGGATGTGCAGCACTACTGGAAAACGTTTGGCGCAGCTTCAATCCCAGATGTAGTGAGAAGGTCAAAATCAGCACTGACAAATTGGAAGTAAATAAGAGCCCAGAATGTACTCCATTTGGCATCAAATTATCCAAATTTCTTTGGCTTCTGGGGCTCTGCCAGAGGTTGCATATTAGTTTTTTTTCAAGTGTTGCGACGGTGGGCATTTACGCATCCTCCACAAAGCATTGTGGAAAGTAGGTCTAGCAATAGCGTAGTTGTGATGCGAAGTCAGAGTTTCTGATGTTTAAAGTCAAGACTGACTTTTAAATAACTGTTGAATTAAACAGATTGCAGTTAAATTTAGTGTGAAATTAAGGAGCTTTTGAAGATGTACTGATTTTCTGTGTTTGAAGGTGAGCGTGAGGACGCGGATGATGCGATTGAAGTTTCGGTTGCTGCAAAACCACCTTCGATACAGTCTTTGGCTGGGAATCTACAGAATGAAAAGATGGATCCCTCTCAGTATGAATTAGCACAGTATCCCATAGAAGAGCAGGAAGAAAAGAGCAAGCTCGAACGCAAGTTGTAAGTAAGAGTTAAATATCTCAGCTAAACTCGGACACAGTTACATGTATTTGTCAGCTGCTGTACTGTATTTAACACATTTTTAGCTAACCTTTGCTTGCTCTTCCAGATATATATCTGTTATCAACTGATTCTTTGTTCTGATGCTTGCTCAGGGTTTTGAAAAGTAAGAAAACTGGACCTTATTGTGGACTGCTGTTCAACAGGTAAATGTTTCCACTTTACATTTTTGCATATTTTGGTAGTCTAATTTGCTATTTTCTTGTGCATATTGAGTTTAGCATTTAGTCACGCTTCTAACTTACTGTTTTTGCTAACTAATGTAATAATTGTATTCATTTGTGATGACACTAAACATCGTGTAGAGAGCACCTCTAAGTAGATTTCTTGACAAGACAAATTGTAATTCTTAGAATGCATGAATTACAATTGCTCTTTTCTTCCTCCTGGGGGGGGTTGCTAAGGATACTGCAGCACTGGATCTGTTGTTTTGAGGGGCCTGCAATTTCGGAAAAGATTCTGTTTCTTTTGCAAAAATAAATAAACTAATTTCTTCTGGCTAACTTTAGAGAATGATTTTCGACCTTTTTGGACTCATGGATAATAACAAGCAGAAGATTGTGTGCGTGGATTATACAGATGGCATTGGCTAATTGAAAAAGGATATATCCTATAGATGTTCTAATTAGAAGGGCTGACCCATGAAATTTGGACGAATGACTACAAAGGTCATCAAGTTTTTAAATGAACTTGTAAGTGGTAAATTTGTAGGTCCATTGGTCGAAAAATTTTGTGATGGTCCGCGACGTTGGCGAACACTTTCTAAGTGGTCCTTGAGTCCCAAAAGGTTGAGAACTACTGAATTAGGCTGATACACTAGAACATTGTGTGTTGGACTGCAAGCGATATGTTTTCATCTTAGGATGTAACAACTGTATACCCATGATCGAGATCGAGAAGTGAAACGACGAGCTCGCATTAATATAGTGCTAGGGGTGCTGCAGCACTGGGTCGGCACTCATCTTGGTGCACAGCCTACACACGCCCACATACACCAATTACTTTGATTGATTCAGGCATTGCAAGGCCACCAACTTAACTACTATTATGTAAATACATTTCCATTTCTGTATTGCTTTTATCATATTTATGTGCATTAATCTGTGACTGAAAGGTTTCAGTCCTATTTAGGCATTTTGGAAAGATGTCTTTGGATAAGTGTTCTCCTAAGTAATATGAAATATTTTCGCTTTTAATTGTTACTTATTTTTTCAGCCTGCCATTTCATTCGGTTGCTTCAAATTCTCTGAGCATTAATGAAGAACTCTCGTAAGTTCCTTCTTCTCTTTCTTCATCTGCAATTATGGTCATTATGATAAAATAGGAGACATTAATATAATATATGATAATGATTGTATTGTATTTTTTATTCATGCAAATATATAGCGCTTTTTGTAGTATGAATTGTTCAGAGGCTTTCCCAACTACCACGTAAATACCTTGAACAAGTCCTTCACTCACAATTGCTCGTGGCGCTTCGGCATTTAGACTTCGACACACCTCCGGGCTGCACTCAGGACTGCCTCTGAGTAGCAGGAGACTTGAAGGGGCGGTATAGAAATGTGTGAATAAACAAATAAATAAAATAAATACCACCTACAGTGCTAATACTGAATCGGAATTAACATGCCAAGCCACCTCCTTTACAACACCACCTTGCGAAATGAGGCTGAGTCTACCCATGGGAGGCTATGAGACTTAATCTTACATTCTCTGTACTAGTCTCTTATCCATGATACTAAACTCTCGCCTGCAGAGCAATTGCAACTGAAGGATTTTCTCAAAGTCTCTATGCAGTGGCTTGAGGTAGATTTGAACCTACGATCATCTATTTACAATTCACTGAACACATCATTACACCACCATACCCTAAACACGATGATGACATTGAAAGTGATTATAAAAAACGATAATGAGAAATTAATGTTAAAGCATCCTCATTTCAGTTTTTTTCATTTCTCATCGTAGCATATAAACGAAATCGATTATCAGTGCTATAAATAGCTTCTCTATTCATTTTTAACTGTTGTAAATATATAGCTCTAGTCAAGCGGTTCTTAAATTCTTTAGTGTCGTGACCCTAGGTAATGTTTCCAAATTTTGGCAACCCCAAAATAGAATTGATATATTTTTATGGTTTTTGGTTACACCCCTTGCTCCCATTAACACGTTGACCGCTGGCGAAGTGTTAACACGTCTCATTCACCATGGGTTTAGATGGTTTGTTAAGCGACCAATGCATTCCACATCTCATCCTACGATTATCCATTTAAGATCCATATATAAGTATATTATGCATGTGTATGGCATATAGACAATGACATAGTAGCATAATCAATAATTAATTAGCAACAATCTATTTTTTATAGTGGAAATTGTAAAAGTGAAAATTGCGAAAGAACAATTTAGTAGACCCAAATGAAATCGTTCTTGCACATTCTCCTGAATTTCTTCAACTTTGACTGTGAAGGACTTCTAGCAAGTTGGCCTAAATATTAGTTTGACGTCAATGTAGTTTGAATTGATTTAAATAACAGTTCCCATAGGCCTCTGGAAAATCTTAAGACAACAGAGCGGACCCCCCTGTTGGGGTTGCGACCCAAAGGTTGAGAACCACTGCTCATATTTACATTTGCTGTCACTGGCAATCGAACTCAGACCTCCAATGAACTTCGACCTCTGGCTATTCATTCTGAATAAGATACATTGCAAATGAATAAGACGGTGCCTTGCTCTTGGTCTTATTGTATAGAGATTGTGATTGCCAAATACTATTTGTCTCAATTAGCTTATGATGCTGTATGAATAATTGTCTTATTACATTGCGATGCATGCTGATGATGATGTATTTGTTTTTAGAAAGCAGCCTGCACTCGAAGGGATTGATGGAGGTGGCAAGTACGTCACAAAGATGATCCCAGACTTCCAGCGAGTCACGGTTAGAGGAGAGGAAACTAGTGGGGTTAGTACTTTCTAAATGTTATTCTATTGTATATTATGTATTATACATGTATTTAAGTTGCAAATGTTTGAGGGTTAATCATGTTCCATTTACTATCCTGTGCTATTTACTATACAAGAAGGTAGAATGTCAATGGAGCATTTGTATATGGGAATTTATTAGTGGCTTGTTTGAGTTTTGTAACTTATGAGGTAAATGTAAATGTAAATTGATTTTTCTATAGCGACAGTATATGGCCTCGACCCTCTTCATTACAAGTGCAATGAATTGATCGGGTGAGATCCTTCATCTCCGCTCGCCCGTTTGATGTAACTTATCTCTTGATTGAGGTAGCTGTTTCTGCACTTTTGGAGATACATTTTTAAATGAAAGTACTTGACTTTAAAGTTACCATTCGAGGCAAGGGGAATTTTAGGTAGTTGACAATGCAAATGTTTACATAAGCTGGTTTATGTGGAAGGACCCCTGAGTCTAACATATACACAACAACTGCAGTGTCACAAATCTTCCATCTTGTGTTGATATTGCTTACTAAGTTACTAACTCAAACACTGTGGTGAAGTAGCCTAAGTCTAGGCAAGATGTACGTGATGATAGAGAGTAATAAATAAGTCTAAGGAAAATGTATATTTGAATATATAGATAGAATGAGTTATGGTCATGCACTGCTACTTCCCTTACTAGGGTTGATGAGTGTTTGTCATGATTTATGCTGCTATATGCTGTTCATTTTCTCTTTCTTCTGTTCATATGCAGTTAATCGAATGCTACGCATATTATTTCATTTGCTGTACCAGTAATTTTCTTTTTAATGCTTCTCTTGTAGTAGCTTTGTCGGGGCGACCGGCGGGAAGAGTCCTGTGTGACTTCACCGGTAGCCAGCCACTGAATTTGTATACGAGTCATAACTTTTCAATTTTTGGTGCAGGGAATAAACAACTTACTTACTTACTTACTTACTGTGGGGTTGAGTTGGTCTAGATGGTATGGTAAAATGTAACTGTAATGTGCACGATCTTACATGGTGACCCTATCACTTCGACTGTGCTCATTTTTTCAATTAATCGATCGGGTATGATGCTTCTATTGACTTTTACCATTTGTCCGTTTGAATTGGTATTCACTCACATTAAGGATTTCTAGTCAGCCTTGTTTGCTTAAGTTATGTATTTGAAATGGGAGCAATGTATTCACCCAATATCTTATTTCATCTTTTTCCTCGGAGTCCTCGAGCCGGAAGCGTTTCTGAGTAGACTTGCTCTGTAACATAAGCTATATGAAAATTCCGATACAATACAATACAGTGTTCAGAGAAGAGAAGAGGAACAGCTCCTTAAGCTAACCCTGAGCCAGTATTGGTGGGAAGTGTTAGCGACTTCATTTGCATGGCCTCTGCATAACCTCCAGTCCTCTCCCTTGCCATCTTATCTTCCCACCTTCAGCATATGGTGAGTGTACAAATCATGGCTGAATTGGCATGGGAATACAAGCAAAGGAGAAATCTCAAACCAAATTTTCTGCTCTACCTCCGACCTCTTGGTTGACAGTCTTTCTCACTAACCGCTACACTGTTGATGACTCCCACTGCTACACAGCCAAATTATCCTGCTATACACACATGCGCTGACTTTGGTTTGTTTATCTCTAGGTTTCACCAGAAGACCTGCGACTCGCTTCAGAGTCCCTGGTCAAGGCATTGAAGATTCGTCAGAAATACATGGTGATGTCGAAACAAGGATTCCCTGCCACAACCTCTCGATTCCTGGAACGTCTCGCAAGTACTGGCTCTGTATCTATAGAGGATGGCATTGGTTTGCTTGCCGACTCTCAGAAGATAACTTACAGGATATTTGGTAAGCCTTCTTTACCTTTTTAATTGGCTGTCTAAGTTCTGAGATGATGATTATTAAATAAATAAATATTATTTAAGGCATTCAGTATTTTGTTCCATAATCATTTAGTCACAAAGTGTTTTATTGTCACAGGGTTGTAGCATTATTAAAATATTTGAAGGCACAGCATGGTTATTGTTAAATGACATTAGGGATACCAAACGAACAATAGCAGTCTATTATAGTGTTAAGTCGTAAGTCCAAATGTGCCTTCTTCTTAAGCTGTTATTGACATACTGGTGATGATTGTACAAATCCTAGCAGTAGCAGTAACCTCTCATATGAACTTAAATGAGGGTTGCAATTTGACTACTTGGTTATGGATTTTGAAAGATCGTAACCTGAGAGTATTTTAAATGAACAGAATTTGGGCAGATGTGGCAACATGAGTAAGAATTGCTCAACTAAAGACTTACTTACCGGTAGTTACGCTACATGTTTAATGCTTGCAAATTTTCTTTATCTTAGATAAATAGTTAAGATTTGTGATGCTATACTTAATCGTTCAATCACTATCTTCACCATATAATTTATATATGTCACAGGTGGCCCATTGCGGGACCTAGGTCCCTTAGGGTCTTATTGCCTTTTGTTCCCGCTAATTTGTTTCTCCACCTCGACAATCTGTTTCTTTTGACGATCTGTCTGTTTTTGATTTTCTGATTTGATATGTACACTGTACAGTTGGGTTCAAATAAACAATTGAGACTATTGAGAACTAACTAATATAATCAACAGATTACTAAGTCACCAGTTGTCACTTGTTGCATTCTTG
The DNA here is from genome assembly GCA_034693945.1 of Dendrobaena attemsi. Lineage (NCBI taxonomy): Eukaryota > Metazoa > Annelida > Clitellata > Crassiclitellata > Lumbricidae > Dendrobaena > Dendrobaena attemsi. The sequence goes on from JAQFXW010003025.1 coordinate 7,626, forward strand.
TTGCATTCTGTTAGGTATTTAACTTGATATGAAATGTATTGCAATTATGTGCCGCTTATGTAAATTGAACCATATTTGCAACACTAGCGAGATGTAAATGGTATTGGAACAGAGGTTTGAGTATTAAGAAATATATCAGCGATAAAATGTGATTGTGCAATTTTGACATTAACATCTAGTAAGTACAGCGAATAATGATATAATAATGATTCCGTTAACGCGTTCTTGCAGATAATCCGTCATCGATACAAGCCACAGATGAGGATCCATTTAAGATGGAAATTCCAGGAGATACTGCATTTCAGTTTAAGATGGTTGAGGGCGTCATGCGAGTCTACTGTGATGCGACTTGCGTAGAAGAGGAAAAGGCGATTGATTGGCCATATCCTGACCTATCGACCTTCCTCTCTGACCAAAATGTTCTCTTAAATTTCATCAGCGATGGTCCGTTGTGAGTTTCAATTAATTTTATATGCTTTGGTTAACTAGTTTTACGAGGTTTCCTAATTATTGTTTTAAAAGTTCAGATTTCTCTGTTGTGTGCATGATATTATTCTATGTATCAGGACACTTGATATAATGAATTTTGAGTTGGGTCAACCTCACAAGGTGCTGTCCTTGTGCAAGCAGTTAACTTTGATAATATGTGTAACCATGATTTTGTTTTTTATTTTGCTTCCTTAATATTCGCTTAGTGCAAAGATCACTGATGCACTTGAGTAACCATGATAGCAGTAGGTCTACGTTAGGCAACCACGTTAGAAATTGTGATGTATCGCATTGAAATATTATATATAAACAATTAAACATTATGTATTTTATGCTGGCATTGAAATACTGAACAACACTATGTACTGTGTAAGAAGCGGCAGTAGTTGTAACTTGCTCTAAGAGCAAAAGTATTGCACTTTGAGTCAAGAGGGTGGATGTAACAGCCAGCAAAGTATCTGTGACACAATTTAGGTTACCAAGAGTGTACGTGTTATGTTCTCATAGAAGTAACTTGGATGCTTTAGAATGCAGTGTAATCTTTTGCACAAAGATCCTACGTAAGGAAGGTTTGTGACTTAGTCTTGCATACTTATGCCTATAGAGAAGTGAGTTTGTTCAGTTCAGATTTTGTCATCTTTCTGATCCATTCGTGTATCATATTGAGAATAATTTTATCAGTCTGTCAGACGAGAACTATGGTCTCGTAATTAGTATGTTCCTTCATGTAACACGATTGGTATGTGCACTGGACTGTAAATGTAGAGCTTTTATCTTATTCTGAGTTGTGTTCTGCTGTGCAGGAAGTCCTTTAGTTTTCGCCGTTTAAGCTACCTCCTGTCGAAATATCAGCTGCACACGTTGCTGAATGATCTTGGTGAATCAGCTGCTCAGAAGGATGTCGCGCATCGTGATTTCTATAATGTCAGAAAGGTCAGCTGAAGGGGATAATATTATCTTCACCTAAGGGCATTTTAAATTCACAGAATTTGGACATATATAGCAAAATGAGTAAGAATTGAGTAAGAATTTGTTAATAACTGATACAATAGTGATACAGTATGATTGCTCGTTTTTTATGTGGCTAAGATTGTTAAACTGCGACCCAGATCGCACCTTATCGAGCTGCCTGCTAAAGACACTAAAAACTATATTCCACGAGTCCTGTATTGAATGTCTAACTGTCAAGCTTCCCCCACATAAATAAACATTTTTTTCAAACACTGTAACAGATTGCGGTGTGTCTGTCCGAACTGTTATTTCTCAATAAACGAATATATATACATTGTATATGTAAATCTAACTTTATATAGCACCCTTCAGAACGAATTCAACAAGGGTGCTCCCAAAAAGCGTAAAGTATGAATGGATTATCAAAAGTTATTGCAGGAGTCAAATTTTACTGTCTAGAAGCAATGCAAGACGTCCATTCGTTACACATCTCAATTTCCTTAAGCCACGTAGCGAATGAATCGTGAGTTGACCTCCAGGAGGGTTATGGGAAGTGAATCCAGATCTTATGCTCCTTGCGCCAGTATGTTATCTATTATTCCAAGTTGAATGTAGCCGTTTGGTCATTTTATGACCACAGTGTAGGCTTTAGTGTGCTTCTTAATCAGCATCCGTTTGTTTCTAACAATAAGCATGCAATAGGTCTTCAAGAAAACTTCTGACCTGAAAACAGTGATTCCGGTAACATCTGAATTCACATAGTTCTGGATGCACCACATCACAAAATTTTGAGTTCCAGTCAAATGGACTGCAGTCCTGAACTCCACACCCGTCTATTATTGAAGTTCCATAGGCTTTTAGGGCCATATACAGTCGGCCCCTAGTCTCTCTACAAATTCTGAACTCCTTACAAACAAGATTGAAAGTGACCAAAGGTGGTGTTGTGTGTGAGGAGTAGACATGATTCTGTTCGAGGACTTTAGAACATTCGTACGTGAGCATGAAAAATTTGTGACCCTTTCTTTAGTACAGAATGTGACACACTGTATTTGTCACTTGGACGCATTGGTAATTTATTTTGGCATCAATTCACAACTGAGGGTGTCCGGTTCTAAAATTTTGGAGTTCTGGATGCCCTGACTTTTTATTTTACGCATTTCTATACTGCCCCTTCAAGTCCACTACTACTCAGAGATGACGCACATTAGCGGAATTGCTGCCTCAAAATGCAATGAAATAATTGAATAGAATGGTCTACAATTGCTGGCAAACTGGAAGCAGAGAAAGACGCAGAGAGAAAAAGAAGTCTGTTTGGTTGGTTACGTGACTTCGTACTCCAAATGGTTTACTGAAATATGGCAATGCCATGATGTAGCAATGTGGAAATAACAGTTGAGAGTTTGTGGCAAGATGACAATTTAGCTCTAAATAGAGGTCCATTTTTTTCTCATTTTATTCATTCTGCTGAAGGTAATAGCCAAGGCTGCTCTTTATGCACCAACACTGGATAGTGAGAATTTACACAAGAACTTGTAGAAACCTAAGAATAGGTATAACGTAGAGATTGCCCACTCAGCCTAATGCTTGTTAATCACAACTATATAGGAAATAATTACCAACATATCTCAGAATTCATGAATTTTACTGTTAAACCATCGTCAAGCTATCCCAGCATGCAGCATTTTTCATTACACTTTTATATAATGCAGGAGGCCATGGATGTGCACTGGGAAGCCCTTGGTAAAAACATCGCCATTGTTAAGTAATGAGGCATGAGAAGTGTAATTTTTATGACTAAACAGACCAAACACAACTGAACCTTTCTTGATAGTTGCTGGTGAAGATTTTGGGTAGTGTATAGTGTGCTGACCAATAACATTACTTTGTAGAGAGTGGTTGACAGGATTTATAGGCACAATGCAAATACCTGATTACAGTTAAGCAATTACAGTTTTTGACATTGTTTGTAGGTCGACACGCATGTTCACGCCTCTTCGTGCATGAATCAGAAGCACTTACTGCGCTTCATCAAGAAGACGATGAAGACTAAAGCGGATGATATCGTTTGCACGACACCAGAGGGCAAGGAGATGACGCTAGCAGAGGTAGACCTACTGCAATTATGTAAATCTGCATATTTATATAGGGCCCTTTGAGTAACTCACCAACACAGCTGCCTATAGAAATTGCCAGGAAAATGTGTCTTGAGGCGGCGAGCTGAGAAAGTTTCTTGGACTGAAAAGAATACTAGTGATCCTATTAGTTGCTGGGGCAGATTGTTCCAGAGTGACAGATTCATGGTGGAGAAGGCACGCCCTGCTTGCGCCCTCGGTCGTGTGAGAGCTTGTTACCGTGAACTGGCCCTGGGTGGCCGAGCGCTGTCGGCGACGGCCAGGATTGTTTAAGACAGGATAGAAGAGAGCTCCGTGATTAGATCTGGTGAGGAACAGATGAAGTACTTTAGATGATAATAGTCTCTAGTAGTAGGCTAATCTCTCGTTTTGTCATTATTAACTTAGTGTGGATGAGTTGGTGTAACGACCTTTGGCAAGTTGTTTGCGCACACATGCCTCTGTCACCAAGCAGTATAATTTGGTACCAGCGTAAGCTGAGAATTAAACGGTAAGTCCTGCGACACACCAGCCCCGTGTCCTGGACCTTTGGATTCATCAATTGCCGGCTCAGGGCCATGGAAAAGAAGTAGAGCGACTCCCAATTTGCCAAAGGCCCGTGGATTGACTTTATTTTACTTTACTTTTTGTATGAATTTGCTCATAAATATACATATATATGACTGACAGCCACTGCAGATTGCAACAGACAAATAATAATAAAACTGCATAATTGTCATTCAAATTGTGGTCCTAGATTTGAGAATTTTTTGACTGGATCTCAAATATCAGTCAGTCTTGTTGCTGTAGGTATTACGTCAGCTTCAGATGTTCAATATGGATCACGATTTGGAGTGCTGTGTGTTTTGTTTTTGGATTATCCAAAAGTGAAGCGTGTTAGAGTCTGTAGTGCCAGTTTGAGATGGCTTTCACCATTGTGTCATTGATCAAAACTAATTTGTCTATATGAATGAGGTTTTAATGATGGTGTGTTATAAAGTAAGCCATCACCCAACTTTATAGTTTTCCTTAATAGCAGCGTGGAGCAGTGTAGACAATGCCTTATCGAGTTATAACTGCATTTGACATTGTTTAACACTTTGACTGTTAGGAACGAGATATCTCGTCATAAATTAGGTATGCCTGGACGCGAGGGTCGAGATATCTC
>JAQFXW010003026.1:0-12342 GCA_034693945.1 Dendrobaena attemsi
CTCCACACACGCCCCATGTGCTAGCCCGAGATGTTAAATCTCAGAGTGTCGGCAGACATCGGGATCGTACTCGGTACTTTGCAAACACAAGGCCCGACGCGCTCCCAATGTAGCTAATTGGGCTAGTTTAGGCCGACCTGCATGTCGTGTTATGCGGGCCGTATTTCGTATAACCTGTCTGTAATCATGTTGCGGTCTGTCAATGTGAATTTAATAAACGAATGTAATGTTTTTTAAATTAGAAAATCCGTGGTGGACTGTCTGGTGGTCCGAGGTCGAATTCCAGGATGTCATGGTAGGGGGCAGAGCAGCCGTTAAGGCGGGTGTCGTTTAGGACGAGGGTAATTAGGAGGGGGAGAGTCGGAGGAATCAGGGATTCAGTTTAGAATGGAAGCCTTGGGGTGATAGATAGGGAGAGTGAATCAAGTGAAGTTGGGTGCTTGAGAGGGGTGAGAGAGGATCAGAAAATTTGCGGAGTTCAGGAGGAAGGTCGTTTCAGAGACTAAGTGCAGAATGGGAAATGACTCGGTTGGAGAATTTGAGATGGCTAGTCACAGGTGGGCGAGAGCGTGCGACAGGAGGAAGATCGAGTGGAGCGAATCAGTGGCGTAGGAATTGGGGGGAGGAGGATGCGAACCGCCCAGGGCGGCACTTCGGTACCGTATGGGCGGCTAAATGGGAGTTTTAGATACAGAAAAGTAGTGAACAACGCTGAACATAGGATTGATGACTTTAAAATGGTCGCAAGTGTAGGCCTACATGTTAACGGGAAATGCAAAAGACGGCAGCTTGTAACAACAGAGGCCGTTAATTAGGGGTAAGCCGGCCTAGGCCTAAGAAGAATTTTTAACCTCTTTGTTTGGTTCTTGGTCCTATTATGACTGGCGGTGACCAATCCTCTTCTGGTAAGTTAAGGAAGTCGGCGGGTCGATTTAATGGCCTTTTCGCTCTTATGTGTTCTTCCAACGTCCTGCCTACGTTAACCAGCATTTTCAGGGTTCCTGGCGAGCTTGTAGCTAGGCCTACACCTCGCGCACGCCCTATGTTTTTCTTTGGCCAAACCCTTCTCTAAGCCTTCCCTATGTTGGGCCAGGTGCAAAATTTAAATGGATTTACTTGTCTGTTCATCCTCCCACCTAGTTGAGGTGCAAGTAGGGGGCCATCCACAAATGACGTCACGCACTTAGGGGGAGGGGAGTTCAAGAATTTGCGACGATGTGTGACGTGGGGGAGAGGGGGTCAAAGATGTGTGACGTCACGTTTGATTTTTGAGTAAATTATCAATGTTAATTTTGAATTATTGAAAATATACATGTAGTCATTATCGTTATTGACTGTTGGATTAGTTACATTATTTATAAATTATACAATGGCTACTCTCTGATTTGATTCACATCAATAGGCCTATTAATTTTCAGTGTTAGGCCTACACTTCTGCTCCGACTCCTTTCGGACGTGTAGGCTATAGAGCGATTGACAGAGAATCAGTGACCCCCTGCAAAAATCCTGTGGGCGCCCATGTACACTATAGCTTAGGCCTATATCCTATAATATTATGTAACAGGTGGCCCATTGCGGGACCTAGGTCCGTTAGGGTCTTATTGCCTTTTGTTCCCACTAATTTGATTCTCCACCTCGATAAAATGTTTCTTTTGTTGATTTGTTTATTTTGATTTATGATTTGATTTATACACTGTACAGTTGGGTTCAAAAATAATTGAATTTATAAGTCCACTTCAAATTTTAATTCTGTCTAAGCTTACATAGACATTTTACCTTGCAGACACAATAAATTAATAAATAAAATAAGATAAAACAATTGATCGTCGGCTTGCCTTGATATTCAATATAATTTTAGAAGAATTCTGCAACGCAAACCAAATGCGACATCTTTTTACCCTAAATATCGGCCAGAAAACTAGGTCCATAGTATAAACAAAGATGGCTTAGGCCTAAATAACTAGTAACACAGAATATATAAAGCGTGGCCTAGACTATATTGTACTATAGACTTCATGAATATCACACGAGTATCCTTTTTTGTCTAGATTTCTTGTCTATTGAGAAATGCGTTATCGTAGGCCTATAGGCCTAATTAATGTTATTTGGTTAATATATTTTATTATACATCGATGGAGAAATGATGACGCAAACATAGATGACGTCAGAAGCAAAATGGCCGAAAGGAATTACATTTGGTTGTTTTTCTTCATTAATTCGCAATTAATATATTTATCTTTATCGCACAAATCATTTGGTAAGTTCTTTTACTGGTGTATGGCCAGTAAATGTGACATTTTAAATACTAATTTGATTTATCTCAGATTTACTAATTGACCGGCAAATGATTGAATGTACATGTAAAAGGTAGAACTGGTATAATATTATGTAGACCTATGCGGTAAAGTTAGAGTTTAGAGTTGTTTATTAGTTTTACGCATTGCAACATGGGTAACTAATAAATGACGCTAAACATTACCGTTAGGCTACGGTAGCCTATGTTACTGGCAGTGTTTGATCGTAGGTTTTGGTTGGTCCTCATCGACATTCGCCTTAACTTCGGACCAAGTCATTCATTCTCTGTAGTCTGCTGATTGATTGAGTGATTGATTTATTGATTGGGTAAAAATGCATTTTAGCGTATTTTATTAGGTAGCCGTGCTATGTAGGATGCATTTTAGCGTATTTTTCGCTAAAATACATTTGTACCGATAGTACACAGTCATATTCCTATCAGCGCTGGTTGGGCTGAGTATCGAAATAGAAGAGGGATGCAAATAAACAAGTTTACAGCAAATTAGAAGTGAAACGACTGACTATGACTGATGATAATGTTTAATTTAAAATAAGAAGTTGGAATAACAGCTGTGATCTCTTCCCTTGTATTGTGAGGTCAGCCAGACACGGCAATTAAATACGCTATTTGTTTCCCCATTAAAATACGCTTAAATACATTTTTACCATTGATTGATTGATTCATTCATTCATTCATTAATACAGTTCGTATAGGCCTAGAGCTTCAAGGGTGCCGATCATTAAAAGTGCGATGCTGCCTATAATTCTGTGATAATGTGTGTCCGGTTATGTTGTGTCACACTTGGGCCTAGCATAAATTTCAATATTGATGCAGAGAAGGCAGCCTACAGTAGAAGGACCATGAGCATTCCCATCGATTAATGTTTGATCATTAGGTAGGGCTAATGGCGCTTAATGAGTGCAAAGGCATAACTAACAGAACTTACTAACACATTGACGGCTTACGAAGTTTTATGAGGATGTGGTAAGTACATGTAGCTAAGCAGATCTCGTATACATACGAATGTTTCTTGTAATCAAATAATGTATGCAGTGATCTGTTATATTACATACAAGTAGCTGAATTCTTTCAATTTCTTTTATAAGCTGCAGCTTTGCAAGACAGAAACTTATCGACTGATTTCCACGAAGTAGCCCTAGAAACGAACACTGCAAAGGACTATTATAAACAGTTTCGAGATATGATTGGCCAGTTTTCTGTCGTTTGGAACGAAAGCGCAATGTACACGTTAAGTAATGTGGAGTTCTATGTTGTATTGGAGAATGCTACGAACGACATAACAGTAACGCTTCTTATAGACAATTCAGTCATAGACAGAAATGTTACCCTTATAAGTACCGCGGCTTTTCCTGATTGGGTGAAAGCCAGAGTTCCTTGGGATACTGCAGAAGGGGCATATGTGGGCACTGTACTCCATGAATTCAACTGTTCACAAACCGATGCAACGATTGTACTTGACATACAATCTTCTGGAGGTAAAGAGGACCATCTTCGATCTGTCAACGTTGTACATGTTCAACTAAAGCCAATGAAAGTTCAGTTTTTCGCAGTAACCGAGGCCAACATTACTGCAATGTTTTTCATTGCCAGTGATGACAGTAAGCTGGAAAAGTTACTTCTAACGGCAGTTTTAGATTTTGGAGATGGAACAAATACTTCAGACTTTCAAGAGGAATCTTTGGTCAATTTGTCGCACAGTATCATAAATAATTCCGGAGGAAATTGGCGAGTTAGTACAGCAAAACATAAATATGAGTGGCCTGGAGGCTACTTTGCAGTTCTAAAATTACCACACTGTTTTGAAATATATAAACCTAACTTGAGCGCCACTGTATATGTCCGGGAGAGTCGTATTGAGTTAGTTGGGAACGTCGACATCATATTCATTGGCGTGGAGACTGAGTACTTCCAGGAGCTTGTGGATATGACCAACTCCATAGATATTTACGCAGATGCAATTTATTTGGTTTGTTTCGAGAAAATTCCACCGGAAGAGTCTGTCGTTGTTGTTTACTTTGGAGATGGTACTTGGTCTAGAGTACGCTTGCCTATGAAGGAAGCACTCTTTGAAATGCTTCTACCTCGGCAAATGTTCAGGGACTTCACTGCTTGCCATCTGGGAAAGACCGTGCATGCCTTCAACGCATCGGGTTGCTACAATGTTTCTGTGGGTATACTTGATGGGGAAGGTTCGATAGGGGACGGGGTGATGTTGGCTTCAACTGAAACAATGGTACGGTCTTTCACTGACTCTGTTGGGGACATCACCTTGACTATTGAGGGCAATGGCGGCAGCACTTCTGTAAGTGTGGGACAAAATGTGACATTTACCATTCGCTTAGCTCATTTTGTGCGCAATTCTGTTATTGCCATGGACTTTTCTGACCAGTCGGCTAGTGTCATAAAGCGATTGTCCAAAGAAACAATTCTACCGTCATCAAAAGGCAACTTACTCACCGATGTATCTGTTTTGGTGTTTCATCGGTTTGTGTGTCATGGATTCTATTCGGTCACGGTTCGCGTATTCGATGGTTCCGTCATCAACTCTTCTTTCTTGTCTGCATCGATCAGAGTAAGAGTCTTGAGCATCGGCGAATCAGTTGGGATTTCTAGACTCGGTGTGCTCGAGAACTATCCTCACACTGTCAACCGAGAAATCAACTTTCTATTGGTGGTGCAGAGATTGCTTCCAACTATGACAGTGATGCTTGACTTTAATGACGGCAGTTTTGAGTCTAACCTCACTCTCTCGAAGGATATAGATGTGCAACTTGGGTCAAGACTGGAGGACTGTAAGGAGTGCTCTTTAGCTATCGCCAGGCACGCATATGCATTGACAGGAAACTATTCAGTCACGATGACAGTGACAGATTCCAATGGAAATTTGAACGGGGTCTTGTCCAGTGTAAGCATTCCAATGTACATCACCGTTGAAACCCTTAGCACAAACCTGAAAAGCGCTTCCATTGTCGGTCGACTCTATGAGAATGGTTCGGTGGAACTAGAGTTGCATCATTTGAACGATTTACCAAATCTAACAGTCACCTTTGATTTTGGGGATAACAGCACCAGTCAGTTAACATTACTGCCTGAGCGCAAATTGAATTTAGATTCTGATGAATACGAAGATAGCAATAAGCCTAGAATTGTTCATGAGTACTCAGACATTGGTCCATACAGAGTGCAAGCTACGATTGAAAATGATGCTGGAGCCACGTTTATCCTTGAGAAGTGGATTATGGTAACGCCTTGTACAAAGCCAGTAGTAGGCCTAACTATTCTTGGTGGAGGTACCAGCGATCAGAAATCAACGGTGTTCCATATACATGAGATGATTAATTTGACGGCCAGCTATTTGAGTAACTGCACCTACGAACATACTGTATATGCAAGGTGGACTTTGTACCGTCAATCCAATGATAATGTAACCTACTATTTCAAATACAATTCATTTGTCAACCAAGAGTCGTCACTTGATGTTGTATTTCCTGGATTTTCGCTACAGTCAGGAAATTTCATGATTCACGCAGAGGTAAGTATCTATTTATGTGTTATTTAACATTTTTGAAAACATGCATATCCTGTAAGTTTATAGAGTACGCATTTCTGCTCAGTTATGCACTATATAGGATTGAGTAGATCAAATTTGTGACTTCTAGAAATATTATTCTCATCAGTTTTATTTTAACATCTTGGACTACAGGCTTAATGACTCTGAATGTATGGCTCAAATGGCACTGAATTTACTGGAAATTAAGTTTTTGGTGTTTAACTGTTGATTCCGAAGGCCAACTACTAATATGCCACTTAATGTACACCTAAATTGTGTAGAGTGTATTGTCCATGCAATCAATTATTTCCTTATTTTAGGCTACTTTAGCATTATTTTATTTGTTTTAGTCATTCCTAATTTGTTTATTCATAAATTTTTTATCCCTAGTGCATAATTGTACATGCAACTGTTATTATTATTTTATTTTAAAGGTTATTCTATCTGATGAAAACGCTACAATTCTCGCATCAAATGGCACTTCCGTCTGGTTTTTCATTGAAGGCTACCTTCCAGTCATGAAATTGGTCTCTGACAGATATACCTACAGTAACTAGTCCTTACTTGGATGGAGTTTAGATGGCTTGTGCATGAGTGTCAGTTTGGTCTCAAGCGAGTATAACCTTAAAATCTTAAAATTGTCACTATATAACATATCAGACGAGTAAATATTTATATCCAATGACTTGCAGAGCACCACTGACAATATATCTCGACCAGTAGTTCTGAAGAGTAGAAACTGAATCACATGTGTATCTTATACGAGCCCACTATAATATATTTAAAGTAAGTCGTATGTGTTCTATTTGATAGACATTATTTTGTTGCTAAATGACATCTGCTATTTTAAGATTACCCGTAGACCTATGTCTGACAATACTGCTAAAACCTAATTGATCAACCGAATTCACTACTGGTTATTACTAATGTTACTTAATTATTAATGCTATGATTTGACAGCGCTAACTGATGAAGTCACGCTGAGTGTCATCTTCACATTCAGTCAAACGATGATGATGTCAGACGTAATTCGATATTCTTTCACATGTTTAACAACTCAAGACTACCAAGTGAATGCTTCGATCTGGTTCATCGATAATTCAACAAGTTCTAACGCCAGCAGTGAGCTTTCTGCTTTTGACTCTGATTCTTCTTCATTAGAAAATTGTATTCTATTAAGCATTATTAGAAGTCTTTATAAGGTGCCATCAATCAATCAATATTTGTTTATTCAAATATAATATATGCGAACCTGATTATACTAACCTATTTAGTGTCAATTTGATTTTATTTGAGTTGTGGTAGCCTATATTATATTGGCTAATGCATTATGCATTATTCAGTTTGCCTATCCATACTTAGAGTCTCTATCATTTTAGCCATTACTTAGGTTAATAGGCCCTGTAACAATGTGCTCATATGTGCACTATTATTCTTATTTTCAGTATGCATGGTTTTTAGCTCTATGTCATAATATTATCCTCTTGTGCATTCTTGTAACTCTTTAACTAAGGTTTGTTTCCATATTCAAATGGTGTACCGATACACTAGGCCTATTGCTGTACGCGCATCAGATTTAAATAAAAGAGTATGGTCAGAGCAGAGTGCTTGATAGTAAGGAACCAGAAGTTCTTAAGAGATGCTTATGTATTCATTTAATCTGTACAATCTGTTGTCGTATTTCAGAAACCATTTTTGGATCTTGTTTCGAAGAGGGACGTGAACCATTCTACGAATCCACGAAGTCTTGGCTAACCTTTCCAACGCATCTGCTGCAGTTTAGCACCTTGCCAACCGCCTTCTTCTTTCACGTCCTTGTCTTCGATCCCAAAGCGCTGGCCAGCACGACGGCCACGGTTCGAATCCTTCTACTGGCTGGTCCGGACCCCAACATTACGATCAACTGCGTCAGAAACTGCGATTCCTTCATCGACCCTCGCTCATTCATCATTCTGTTGGTCGTCTGCTCCAACTGTGGCGTGGAAACGGAACTGGACATCCGGTGGGAGCTTCTGTCCGGGTCCGATCCTCCTGGATCAGCATCTGCACTGCAGGCGCTCGACGAGGAGAACATGGGAACGGACATGAATGGAAGAAGGCTCCTGGTTAACGGAGCGATCTTCGCAGACTCCAGCGCAGATGACGTCTACAGATTCGCTGTACAAGGTATGCGCACATGCAAATTGAAAGCTTCATTCGTGTTTGCTATAGTTAATATGTGTGTCTTTAATATGTTGACATATTATACAGGTATGTCACCTGATGCAGTATGCATAATACATTTGTATACAAAAGTGCGCCTCTGAGTAGAAATCTTGAAGGGGCGCTATACAGATTATCAGGGGCTAAGGATGGAGAAATTTGTAACTTCTTAGCCCATGCATGGCTTAGCCCCTATGAGGGTTATGCTCCCCATTTGACATTACATTTTAACTAGAAAAGAAGGAAAATAACTTTAAAAAGAAAATAAGGTCATAAACTTTTACGGAAAGTGATGAACGAATTTTGGAAAGTAATGGAAAAAGGTCATAAACTTCCTTGAAATTAAGATTGTGTAGTGATCTGGTGCTGCCTTCCCATGAACTAAAACCCAACTCTGCCCATGATGATAAGCCTATTCTAAGTCCTTAATTGGCGTCATTCATCCCATTTAAGTGTGGTTCTATTCAAAGGATCTGTAGTGGTCGTTAGCTCATGAGTCCATCATGGCAGCACAGTGAGCACACATGTGTGATGTATTGTATAGCCATAGTAGGTTCATTCTTGATTAAATTTCAGAGATTCTGCTCCTTTCTGTAGCACGATTCGTTGTATCTGACTATGATAGCAGATATGATAGCCTAAAATGCGGAAATCATTCAAACAATGAGCGACGATGATCGATCTCCCGGTTAAAATTAATGAAAATCATTGAGGCAATTAATGCATTCACAATAAAGTCCATTTTGGACATCCCTTGACTAATGGCAATCGTATTCGTAACTCAACACTTCTACAGTGCCCACAAAAGCGAAATCGTGGGAACCAGCATATTCACAAGAGCTTAGTCTAATCAGAATCGTAAGGCAGGAGTCAAGATTCAAAGCAGCTAGTCAGACAGGAAGACAGACAGCCAAGGCGGATGATGTCTACAGTTTAAACGACGAGGAAGTTGAAGAGCGGAGGAGGAATCTGGATATGATTAGTGAAAAAGTAGGTTTTTCACGTGTGAATGGAAAACCTTATCCTGCTTGTTTATATAAATATATATGTACACATTGTACATGGTTATGCTGCTGGTACTAAAGTCTTGAATGAGCTCAATCATAGTCTAACAAATACTTTCGCATGGTTTTACAGTCGTGCAGCGTGACGGAACGAGTGCCAGTGCTTGGTACTCCTACCTTGGGGTTGACGGTGGCGGGCGAAGACCTTTGGCGGCCGCCTCGTCAGAAGACGACCATTCAAGTGAGACCATTGACTAATTCACTTATTCGCATCCGATGTTTATGGTCATTTGACTACAACTGCCACTTAGATACAGAATTAACTGTCAGTATTATCTTTACACTTTCCTTGGCACATATCCAGTTTCGCTTCTGTACAGAGTCTTTCTTAAGAGGATCAACATAAGATATGTAAATGTACAACAGTTTATTTAGCGACCATTTATGATCTAGACCCTGCTTTATTTTCGATTGTTTACTTTGTGTAGTGTTGTATAGTGTATACATTGCCATTACTATTCTGATTACTAACATCAGCTTCCATGTTACTTTGTTCTTCTTCCTCCCACACAGGTTCAACGGTTTCCGGGCTGTGGTATCTTTTCCTTCTCGTCTTGGTCGTGGGTGTTATTGCTGGCATAGTCCTCATCAAACGCTACGTCGTCGACAGGAGTATTCCGGAGAGAATCGCTCCCATACCGGAAGTGGACGAAACCCAGCAGCCGAGTGTAGCGACTACGATGACGAGTGGTTTGGGAAAAGATGGCGCCACCAGTCGAAAGGTTTCCATCAGAACGATGACGTCAACGACAGACGACGCGCCAACTTCGGAAGGCATAATACATAAGGAGAAGGAAGTGAATGATGTAAGGAAGGAGGAGGAAGAACACGAGACACCTTTAGAAAGCAGTCGGGAACTTCCGCTTGTTGTTAATGTCCTCGATGTACTCGGTAATCTGAGAGTGGCCTCTCCTAACTCCAGTTCGGGCTCTGTTAACCCTTGATCACTCGTGCATTGTTGTTGTTGTTTGGAAGGATAAGCAAGGATATAGGCGGGTTTAGTTCACTCTGTGAGCATAATAAATATCTGTTAAAATAGAAGCCGTTCTCAAGATAGATGCTCACATTGTAACATTGTCTGTTATTCTAATATGTGATGGTCAAAGCAATGGGCGAGTATCCACACAATTATCATTATTTAGACACTAATTTCTGCACTTGGTAAACAACTGCTGTATACATATTATACCTATATTATATGAGCAGATTGAGGACTGATTCATTTGCTGAAGGTTCCTAAGCAGCAATCGACATAATAGGTAACTATACATAAACCGCAGAGTTTTAAGAACATTTTAGGAAGTTTTGGGAGTTTTTAGAACTGAAATTGAGTTCTATGAGAGTGCCATGCAAAGTGTGAGACTTTAGGCATGGTCACCATGTGCCAGTGCACAGGAGCCCCCACCAAGCCACCACATAGGGGCCTCCACCACAAAGGCAAGACTTTTTCACATGTATTTTAAAATGGGTATAAAACAGTAATGCATAGGCCTACATGCAGTGTGCAATCAGACACAGATTATGTAAAACTAAGTTTGTGAAACTCATCTTTGTGTTTTCTTCATGAATTTCTGGTCAATCCCCAGCAAAATGCAAGCCCTATTTAGCTTACAGAAATCAAGAGTTGCGATCAGCTACGTGTCTCCACCACGGAGTTGAACCGGGGCATCCACGACAGTAAGCTTAACTGCGACGGCCCTGGTATTAGACTACTTAGAGGCAGAAACTTGAGACCAGTTCAACCTCTTGAGATTTCGCTCTCTGGTTAGACTATAATACACCGCACACCAGTGGCGCGTTTACGCATAGGCGCCCTAGACGTGCGCCTAGGGCCCCGATTGTCGGGGGCCCCCAAACGAGTGAAAATATTTTGTATTATATAAAATAACATCTGAATTGTGAATTTGGTAAGCAATAGGCGTAGGCCTAGTTTTAACGGAATGAATTATTTCGTAATCGATCGATTTAAGGAATTAATTATAACATCTATAGGTCTAGGCCTATATGCAGAATAATTTTTCGAATTCTGCATTCGTGTTTTATAGTTGTCCAAAATGAACTGGGGAGGGGTCAAGAACTGTAAACTCAAAAAGACTGTTGACCGTTTTAGTCACTACTCGTATTTCTCAGTTAAAAATCTTAAGTTTTTCTTTTTGTAAACCTAAATAATTGATGACCTTATTTGCGTAGGCCTGCTCGTATTTCTCAATAAAACCTAATTTTCTACGCAGTCCTGCTATATAGCCGTTTTCCCCATCTTTCCACTTTTTCAAGGGCCAAAGGACTGGGGGAAGGGTGCCCAAGCTGACCTCCACCCATTCATAGTCAATTGACTGGGGGTCAGACAAGTAACTGGGTCCAGCCCTCGACGATTAAAACACTGCCTATAGAGGTAATAGGGCCTTAGACAAATAGGGGCGTATAAATTATTCTTACGGCTATGCCGTTTTCCTACTGAAATTAAATAAATTCAAACTCCGTCACCATGGCTGCAATTACAATGCTGTTAACCCTGCCAAAAACGTCCCAAGTTTATCTTTGTCGGGTTTTGAGTCTACGGTAGGCTAGACACACCGGATCCTTCCGAACCTCAGACTTTATTGGTCAGTCAACAAGATCAGAGGGCCCCTACAAATGCCTGTGCCTAGGGCCCCGTTTTCTGTAAACGCGCCTCTGCCGCACACGATGAGATCCTTTAATTGCCTGGAATCCATTCACACAGGCAGAAACATCTCACCCGAACAGTTCATTAACTTTAGAATGAGCAGAGTCTTGATCGTATAGACATAGGTCGATTATATAGGTCTATTAGACCTAGGTGTATTATCTAGGTCTAGGTAACTTAGGACAGTGGTAGGCCCTACTCACGGACACCGACCGGTTCGAACTTTTGTGTAGGATATAGACTAGACCGTTTCGCCCATTCAAACGGGCAGCGGTGTAGAGATGGATCTCGACCGATCAATTCATTGAAATGAACAGGGTCGATGTCGCAATAAAATTTGGCCTATACAATGTCATGTAATTCTACGGTCAGTATTTGAAAGCGGATAGACACACTATATATATATATATATATATATATATTATTCATTTTACATTATTCTATGCGCAATAACTCATCTGATCGGGGTGCTTGGTTAGTGTAGTGGTTAGCGTGCTGGACTGTGTTTGCAGTTTAATCGCTAGCGTGCTGTACTGTCAAGCAG
>JAQFXW010003027.1:0-12342 GCA_034693945.1 Dendrobaena attemsi
ATGAAGAAAAGAAACAACAACAGCAGCAATCATCAACATACATAATTGGCTTATATGCTAATTCGGTCTCGCTAACGCTCTCGCGGCCGTTACGGTCTCAGAGAAAGTCGAGCAGATTTCGCCCGTACCCATTTGTTCCAGTAAGTAAGTATAGTTTTATTCCTTCAAATTCGTCTTCAGCCTCTGATTACACTGCAGACACTTGGGTTGGTTAGTCTTATTTTCCAACTGAAACTTCGAACGCCAAAGCCATTTGCACAAAAAATAGGGTACGTTGCACGGGATAGGGTAAGTATCTTTGTATATTACGATATTCATCGCGTTTCGAGTAAGTAAGTACATTGTTTAAATTTGTGGTCCTTGATTTAAACTGCCCATAATTTTTACTGGTTACAGGTAGTACAACATGTTTCTGCTTGCCTGTGAACTCAAAACCTTGCAAACAAGATAACAATACTGTGAACTTTACCACTTGCACAAGCAGACGAAATCATTAACCATGCACAGATAAGCAATGAATGACAGTATATAACTATGTAAACTTTGCCCTACATCTCGCCAACCAGTCACAAACACTCACAAATGATAGAGATACACTTGTGCAACCAGAAAGGAGATTCTATGATTCCATAGACTAAAAACTGCTCAAACTCGCTATTGAAAGTTGCCAGCGGATTAAATGATTATAAGTGTTATATGTACATTATACAGCTCCCAAGGTTAGAGATGCACTGCTACTATGGTTTAAAACTAAATCATCAGGCACACAACCAGTTTGCAGACTGTTCAAGCCAACTGCCCATCTGTTCACTTTCATAAACTCATTAGTATGTAATAATTTTTTAATAAACGTCCACAGAATTATAATTGCAATCAGTAGCCTCTATTTCACCAGTATCTAGCGGTACACAAACATTGATCCACAGGAGAATTGAATCACACCTCAGATGCCATAGACTGCTGCCTTCTTACACAACTTCTCAGCAATCCAGAGTACTTCCGAATATGATGTTCAAGCACAGGTATAATTTTCTCTGTCTGGTCCTCAACATCAAATCAGATTCAATTTGGAAATTTATATAGCGCCCCTTCAAGAAACCTGCTCAGAGCTGATAGTGTACCAGATTAAGGGATAAATGGAGAAATGACAAGGCACCATAATCAACCAGATATACAGACACACATATGGATGGTCAACCAAGCCTCACAGGCTCATGCCAACATGACCATTGGGTAACAGGCCTCAATATCACAAATAGGCGATTTTCAAGGAAGAGGCCGCCCCCTGAGGGAACCCAAAAACGGGGTGCGGACGTCTCTCCCAGCGTCTTCCTCTGTCTGTGTGGGCACGTCTGCCTGTGGCCTAACTTTCCTGTACTATATTAGAGACAGGAATTGCAAACACCCATCATGCATTCTGTCTCGTCTATCACAAGACAGGACAGTACTGGGATTCTGGACTTTCTCCACTGCTAGTCTGAGGCATCACATCCTGTTTCTTTCTGCCCTTCAAATTAGCTCTCTTGCGTCGTTGGGGCCAAAGCAGCAATCTAATTTTTCTCATACTTCATCCTATGTAGCTGTCTTCCAGTCTCCGGGGCCTCATGAATCTTGAATGGTTGGTCGTATGGCAGAGAAATGAGTTTAGAAAGTAGAAATGTCTGGAAGTGAAAAACGACCGTAATGTACAATACTGTATAGCAGATTCCTGACAGCATTGGATTTAAGTGATGATCGTGAAATTAATGCATGTCAAGTATGAGACATATTGATATAATAATATACTGCACTTTATAATCCAGTCTACAGCGTAAGGAACAAAATAAGACAGGGAATGCATATGCTTGATATTGCATCTGAAAATAAGTTAGGATATAAACCAGCTTATTATAAAGAAAATGATGAAACCTGTATGGAAATAATTCAGAAATATTCAGAGCAGCGAATCTAAAATTATGGAGGATGAATAGTTTTCAAATCATAGCTTATCTAATCCAATAAATAGCAATAACAGTGTCACAAAAATTGTACTACCAAACAATGCCTTAATAATTTACTGCTATGAAGCTACATCCTGATGTATTGTACACTACATACAGTACTTAGACAACTGTACATTACTGATTTATAGGCTTTAAGAGTTACTCAAGTAAGTTGTGTAAGATGTATTTTTTTAAATAAAGCAACTGATTTTATCATTTAAAAATGCAAATTCCGTGGAAATTTGTTCATCTTACTGGAACAATTATCACCAGTTCTACACTAAACTTTGCAATGATGTTTGGCTCAAATTTGCAGTTACAGATTCGATAATCCATCACGTTATTCATCTGCCATAAGTCACAATAAAGTGCACTCATAAAGATGTCACAGAACTATACAATGATGTTTGGCTCAAATTTGCTTTACAGATTGATTCAAATATTTTCGTCCTCTGGCCAACCTAAGAACTATTAAGTATTAATAGACCCATTCTCAAAAGTCTTTGCTTGACCTACTAGGTTACTAACTCCTGTTGCCTTGTTGCCTCTTTCTCTGCCACATTGTGCATCATGATCATACATGATCTTACTAGACAAGGCATTTATAAAACACCTTCTAAGAGACTAAAAACTAAGATGAACAGTGCCCTTCATTATCTTGCTCTGCTCTGTGCTTTAGCATCTCATCTCTGGCAATTTCTTGAAACTGAACCCTAGCACCTCGTGTGTCACATCTCCTAATGCAGCAGTAAATTTCGCAAGAACGAAGTCCAGCCAAGTCACAAGATCTTTTCACTGAATAGCTTCAATAAAGATAAATCATATTACAAAGCGTTGCAAACTGGCTTTAAATACTTGGTCTCAACATATCAGTAAAGGCCAATAGATCATTCCAAGCAATTTATAATGTACGGAATGTCAAGGATTTAAAACAAATCAACCCATCCTCGTAAGCCATTACAACTGCAAGTGCTGCTGAAGTCTGCACCAAATTTGAATGCAGAGCCCAGCTGTAGATGCAGCAGTTTTATATCATTGGCCACCACACAACGAAATGTAAGTACAGTGAAGACATTTATGACAGTTAGTTTAATCATTTTGTCAGGTTCAGTTATAATAAGATATCTTTCATTTTTCTTTTCAAGACTGTGAGTAAAGTCGATAGCAACATCAGTGAGCTACAAT
This sequence comes from Dendrobaena attemsi, assembly GCA_034693945.1. Classification (NCBI taxonomy): domain Eukaryota; kingdom Metazoa; phylum Annelida; class Clitellata; order Crassiclitellata; family Lumbricidae; genus Dendrobaena; species Dendrobaena attemsi. Next base: position 3,168 of record JAQFXW010003027.1, read on the forward strand.
GAACCATCTCTTTTAACATTCTAAGTCTCAACCCAAAAAACCGAAATACCATTAAAAAATATTAACTTAAGCAACTCTCTGAAATAAGTATCTTCCATACAATATTTACATAAAATTGCTTTAAAAATTTACCAAATAAATTTCATTTTAGGCTTCAGTATGCTCATACTTAAAATACATGCGAGGGAATCATTCCGAACGTAAATGCTTGTAAAAAGTATTTCCTGCCAAGTATGGCTTCAATTGTGCTCCAGTTCAGGAAACAGATCAGACAATGTTGAGACATCCTCCAACATTACTAACAGAAATAGCCGGGGTGTAACAAAAGGGGTGCTTGAGCACCTGTGGGCCAATAAGCCTTTTTAATAGCAAAAATAATAATAAAACCACAAATAGCAACTTAATTAATGTAACTAACTGTGCATAAAGGAGCTATGTCAAATGTAGGCCATATGGCAAATTCACAGTATATAATGACTAAAAACTCCTTCAACTTGTACAGGAGTTGAAGGGATTCTAATTCTGCCATTGCTCCTATAATGAGAAAAAGATTCTCAACTTTTCTTTTCCTCATGTGTACGATTGTCGTTAGAAACGCGATACACTGAATAAGAAACAATTAAATAAAAATGGAGGAAACATTTTCTTGTTTGACTCTGTCACATCTTTACTGCATTTTAAAATTAAAAACCTCGTTTACACAATTTAATGTTAATTAACAAATAACACAACTTTAAAAGTAAACATTAAGTAGCATTAGCCTATACTCCTTTAGTAATTATATCATTTTTTATCAGTTTTGTTCGATAAGAAATTTGGAAATTAAATGTATGGATAATGTTAACTCTTTTCAAATTAAATTGTAACCATAAATCCAAGTTGATATAAACCAAAGATAAACTTTGCAATGGTAATAGTGTGCTTTGATAAACAAGATTAGAGAAGAACTCAAAATCAGGTAAATTGAAATGCATCAGTTGTGAGTGCACCAGGCACCTAATTAAAGAAGTCCTGCTCGATAACCACATTGTTTGCAACAACTTCTAAAGCTTCTTTGAAATATTTTCTATAGAATTGCAATGGCAAACAAAATCCTATTTGCAAAAACAATTATCGTGCAGTTGCGAGATCAGCCACCTGTTTTCAACCTGTTGCATCAAGTCAGGGAAACGCGCTTGTCTCGAACTCGAAGTGTGATCTTGTGATGTAGCAGCAGCATGCCTAGCCGCCTTGCTCCGACGTTCCTCATTATCTATTCATTGCATCTTGTTTCATCTTTTTCATATTCTCTTCTCTAAACATATTCTTCATGTCTGTGGGCACTTTCCACATGATTATATATTTCATATTGATATTGTCGCAAGATGATTCTTACTACATGAAACTGTTTGATCTATATTAGGGCCGATATTATCTCACAGAAATTGTCAAGTTTCAGTCTTTCTCGTTAAACAAAGCATTAACCTGAATCCATTTCACACCCTTTATTTTCGATTTTTGATGTCAGACCTAGAAATTCAATTAACTTCTATAGATTTTATTTTTTTAACTGCACCATTTATTTCTCCAGATACTAGCGTGCATTTATTTTTGGTCCAACTACAATTTACAGCTTTGGACGAAAGAAAAACCTGTTTGAAATTCTGCCATACGGGAAAATCATTTCGGTGCATAAGAAAGTCCCTGTTGACAGGAAGACGACTGATATCCTGTCATATACTGGAAAAGGTGGTCGGCCATTCACACACAAGAAAACTTATTGCACAACAGAAAGCCTGGTTTCTTGTATGTAGCGGGAGAAATCTTCCATTTCACCTTCCACACGCAAGACAAACACCTTCTTCCTCACCACTTCCCACAAAGACGGAGGCGAAACAAGTGGATGGTGCCGTACCACACTTGAACAGCTAATGTGACACAAAGCGTGATGTGCCGGCTTAATAATTCATTGCAACAAAAGGCAGATGCTCCCACGGCACACAAATACGGCATTAGCCGAGCCGGCCTCAGTTGCTTCTTCTTCTTCACTCGTCTATCTGTCCGCATAAACTAATGCAGCATCTACGAGACAATAGACCAGCATGTTCCAATTCTGTGAACGCGCGAACCACAGCAGTTCATTACCATACCGACGGACTACGACAAAGCCTTCGGAGATGGGACCATCCAAAGAGAAGAAGGAAAGATAAAAGCAGAAAATGAAAAACGATTGATAGATGGATTGAAGAATGAACGAATGGAAGAATACAATGGCCGACGACGGACGACGCAAAAGACTCAAACCATATTTACAGAAGCAGTCTCCATCGGACGACGACATCCAGGGACAGGGTGATGAGAATAGTCAGCGTAATCGCGACCACGCATCATGGAATCCCAGAAGATTGATATCTGAGAAACTAATTCCAGATCCTATTCCTAGACCTTTGGTAGAATCTATGGATGACCTTTCCAATCAGTTTGCTGAAAGCTGAGTCTTCATCTATATGATTCCTCAAAACTATGTACCAGTACTTTTGCACTGCAATATGTAACAGTGAATGTAACAAACATATTATACGATATTAAATATATTATATATAATTCTTATAAAAATATACTACATCTTGCCCAGGTCCTCATTCTAACTCGACATTCTTCTGCCAATTGATCGACCCAAATTCTGAACAACAAGCCAGACACTAGGTATATGGTCCTGAGTTTTGATATCTTGAGCTAGCCAGACTGTGAGAGCTGAGATCTAGATCTCTGAACTAAGCCAGCATTGGGTAGTGAACTGCGGTTTGCATGCTCTATTTCACACGAGATGCAGCCCACGCTCTTACAAATGCAGCCACTGGGTCAGTACAAAAGGGCATGTTTACTTTTACACTGCAATAGGTAACAGTGAATGCCATTGTGTTAGACTTGACACATCTTGACCTCATCACTTTTATCTTATCAAGACAGTATTGGCATGGCAACCAGTGTATAGAAAATTTCCTGCATAATTAAACAAGGTTATTCAGCAATCCATACCGAGCCACCAAATGCTGTGAATTTATCTGTTTTCATCATCTGAAATTTGCAAGTATGTATCGATGTGCCTGTTTATTATTGAGGCTAGATATTATACAGCCAATATTAAGAACCTCTCAAATGTACATTGAACATGTCCACTGAATAAGTGCATCTAATTGTATGCAATATGCATGTCTCGAGATACTTAACACAATGTACCTATTTGGGACAAGCCTACAAGGTAGAAGATTAACTAGACCATTGGTCTTGCAATGCAAGGCGTATGCCTAGAGCTGAGCTTCCCGGATACCAGGGACAATGATTAAGCTCTTCACTCATAAATGTTCAGTGCCATAGACTGATGCCTGATCTTAGGATAATAGTGAAATATAAACACATAATGATAATAACGCAATTTAATAATCACTTACTGAAGAACTGAAAAGCACTGTACTGTAAAACGTACACCAGAAATTCAATCCAAAGTAGTTCTCGTCATCACAACATGACTTCTGATACAAAAGAGTTTGCAGAGCAATTCCAAAATTAGTTTTGTCATAGATACTAAATTATTTACAGCACAACCTGATTATAAAGTGGTTTGGATGTAGTTCACAGAGACTGAATAGTAATGAACACCTGGGGCAAATACGAGAGCACAGAAATGTTGTGCTAACCTCGCTGTGACAGCTTTTTTGTGTTGATGATTTTTGCTGCAAATTCTAATCCGGTCGCCTTCTGGATGCATCTGCGTACGACGGAAAAGGCGCCTCTAGAAACCAAAACAACAGCTGAATCACTTAACTTCTCATTTACAACAGTGACTGCTACAGCATGATCCGAAACGCCATGGTTTTATACTGTAGGCACTGTGAGGTCTTAAAGACAATCAATTGCATCTGATGCTTCTCCGGTTTGTTGATCAGTACTGCCACCCATGCCTGGAATAAGATGATTCCAACATGAGTCTGATCTGGAAAGCATGCATAACGATGCCAGACAAGAATTCTTAAAGTCTATCGTGTATCAATGTATATGCAATGTTAACGTCATCACTCACTTTAATTCAAAATGGATATAAAGTCCAGGTGCTCTGACTTAGAATGCAGTAATGTTGCAACTTGCAAGTCACTAAATGACGATGTCGATCAATCAATCAAGTTGGAATCAGCTTTAATCCATAACACAACCACTAGATGTGGTCCACTTGGACTACATAGAATACATAGTAAAGAACGCAATAATTCTTAATAGTCAACTTTCAGCACATCTAGAACTTGTATGTGTTGAATGACATTATGATTCAGACAATGCCATAATTCAAGAAGAAATGGTGTTTATCACAGTTCTCTAAATGGGGCCATCGATTTTTTCAGCAGATATAATAAATAAATAAAAAATTGTTTCAAACAACATTTGGATTATATCATTTTCTGGCGACTCCTGCCAAGCGTGGTCTAGTGTTCTATGAAAACATGCAATTTCTTGGTTGCAGCTCGCTGCAAAATGGCAAAGGTCTTTGTTTACTCAAGATAGAGCATAGATGTAGATATAATTTGTACAGGTTCATCATTCATGTGTTTCCAACGATGAAATGCCATGTTAAAATGTTAACAGCAATCAGTATATTGATTCAGAGCAGAAATCAAAATTCCACCCAAGTACAGGTGGTCCGCCGATCTTTCTTCTGCTTAATCAGCACATATTAAAGAAACAGAACGCACACAATTAGCACTGTAGTCATGCAGCCATGTTCGGAGCATGCAGAGTTCTAACAATGCTTGACTCTTAGGGGCCGTCATCCCAAACACTAGTCAATAGTCATCATTCCCAAATGACATGAACACGAATAAATGTAGAGATGGACTGACTGACCGCAGCTCAAATATAATGATCAATCTAAAATTCACTAGAAATTATTTAAATATTTATTGACCTCACTTACAGGTGCAAATTACTACTGAACTCATTCATGTAACATATAAATCAAAATCAAATGTCTGCAAACTCTGCATTGCAAGCAAGTCAATTTTATTCTAGAATGATAATTAGTGTCCTCAAAGTTATTTGGTCAATAGCAAGTGTAGATTTTTCGTACCTAACTACCTATACATAATTATAATTATTATAATGACATTCATTTAATAACCATTCAAACTGACTCAACACAGTGCAGTTTATACAAGTATAAAACAAACGAAATATCACAAGACTATTTATTACAATCGGTTGATAATATACAAACAATTTCTTCCCTTAAGTTCAATACAATTCATTCGGAAATTTATAATATACCAGCACGAGGTAGCTCTTCGAGTAAACAACTACTCAGAGATGCTTCTGACTCAAGCACTGAAGCTGAGTTGGTGTTCAATAGGAAACAAAACATCTGGGAAGACAGACTAAAGGCAGATTTTCCAGTATTCCATCTAACACCACGAGCACTGGATTTCAACCATTATGATATCTATTCTCTTTATAATATTGTTAGGAGACTGACCCGACGAGGGCCGATTAAGCAGGGAGTGGCTACTGGTGGATATGGTTGACTGAACACCGGCTGATCTAGTCGAGCGGCGCCTCTATCGGGGGACGAGTTACGACAGACTTAGGTTCTGCGCAGTTGTCTTGGAAGTTTCGTTGAGTGTAGAACTCTACTTAAGTTTGATATTGAAACTTGTGAACTTTTCTTACTACGATAGAATTGATTACTATCTAAGTTACAAGTTGGTACAGGTCTTCGACATGTGAGCCTGACCGAATGTTATCTTGTTACTCGTGCGTCTTGACAGTCGTGTGAGTTTGTGAATAAACTGCGTGTGAGTGAGCGTACAACTACGTCTCTGTGGAGTGAATGAACATTCCCTTGCGAGAATACCTAGGAGCCAGGAATTGCAAGCCTCTCGTAACAATATCTATTCTCAAATATTTGCATCAAACAACAATTCGCAAAATTAAGGTACTAAATATGATGTCATACTTCCAAATAAAAATATTTTACTGTAAGTTCTGTGAAACCAGTATCAAAAACACAAGGTATCAATAAACGTATCATAGCAATGTTAATTAGTTGCCCATGTGTTCAAAACTGCAAGATGTGTGCGTGTTGTCACTTCATGGATTAATTTATACTTGCACAAAATGTGAATAAATCTATTGCAAACTCTAGCTTTTAAAAACGGTGTTGAGTGCCACAGGATATTTCAAATGTGTGTACTTGGTAATTTTTGTCATGTGTTTTCTGGATGAACAACTACTGTATACACAATTGCAAAGTGTTCAGAACATAAAACAAAGCATCATCTGTCTTGGCTGAATATATTGCTTTATAGGTCACTAGAGTACTGCTATGGTCAACAATGGTTACACCTTAAACAAGCAAGGCTTAATTCTATAACCATTAACCACATTTTATTCAGCTATTCCTACAAAGTACCATGATCACTCAATCCCAAACTATAACAGGCTGGCATAATAGTGCCCACTACATTAAAAGCATTCTTATACACAGTAATTGCTAATAAACCTAGTTCAGTTATCTCCCAAAATTAATTACTTTTCTTTGCACACTCAACTTTTGTACTGTCACAGCTGCCATATTTCTGTAGTCAAGCCCAGGCATCCTGATAAAATTATGCACTTCCTGATGCAGCACTTGCAGACCTCGCAAGTAGCAAGCACTGCAGCGGACCTCACATAGTGCAGTCAGCCAAGATGCAAACAAACAGCTCCATAAAAATACTCCGTTTCATTATTCTGCACGATGAAATATTCCTTAAGGACAAAGCAAACAGACATCAAGCAAAAGGTATTCTATACTGTGCTCTGCGTCTATAAATCAATACACATCCCAACCAGTTCTGTTCAATAGTGGCAGACCTCTGTCACGAGGAATATTACCCTCTTATGCCCACTCACTAATACCAAACCTTAAAGGATTGTCGTTCAGTGTGTCATAATTGCTTCTTCCGACCGTAACATCTCACGATACTCGACCACGGAAAAACTACCGATACTAATCTCTTGAGCACCATCATCAGACTCGGTCACAAGCTAGTTTAGTTTCTCCCATTTCTGGCAAGTGTAAAATAAATCCCTGACCAAGCCTACACCAAGCTGTTAAAAGGTAGGTAAATTGTGATTAATATAACCAGGCAAACAAATCGTAAAGACTCAGTGCTGGAGTAAAAGCAAATTGCTGACTTCTTGCTCTGTAGTCATGTTCTCAACAGCAAACTGGTTTATAAAGAGGCTGCAGATTCTCAACAGCAAACTGGTTTATAAAGAGGCTGCAGATCGCTACATATGAATCACACTTCAAATCAATACGAAATAGCTGCTTGCTTGACATTTTTCTAAAAATTAATCAACTAAGATACACTAGATAATCATCCACCTTAGGATGGGTTAGTAAGCAAATTTTTCAAATGAGCGTGAAACTTACAATGACCATTTTTGTTTGAAATCTGTGAAAATCATACTGTAATGTCTCTTTATGGTAAAAATATGACCGTTTCAAATGATGAAAACTTTAATAATCAAATGCAATGAATTAGAAACACAATCAATTGAATCTCAATGTTGGTTTTAACCTCTTTTCTTCTTCTTCATATATTTCTGTCTGTTTAAAGCATGTCTTATTATTATTGTAAAGAATAGTTCAGTTCGACTTCTAGGAACATTTTGTATATCCCCATTTAAACCTGAACTTTGTAATGAAAGCTGGTCCAGGATTGAACACTTAGAAAAGTAGAACCACTTTTAATCGCAAGGTACTGGGTGGGAATGGTGTAGTTTGGCGCCATGCGTCCGGAAGATCGCAGGTTCAAATCCTCAAGATACTGCATAAGGACCTTTTGCAGGTCCTTTAGTCATAATTGCTCGGTGGCGCTTTGGCACATTAACTCCAATTCAGCATCAGCCCTGCAGTTGGGAGCGCCTCTGAGTAGCGGTGTGGACTTGAGGAAGCGCTATAGAAATCTCTTAAATAAAAAGGTATATTGATAAAAGCGGTTATATTATAACCATAAAGGGACATTACAGTATGATTTTCACAGATTTTAAACCAAGCCGGTTATTGTCAGAGCTGAAAGTGGTTTGAAAAAATAGCCGGGTCTTTCCTCTATTTTTATTTATATTTCCATTACTTTTACATTAGTGCCAAAAATAAAGCCGGATCTCAGACCCGGCTCACTTTCAACCCTGGTTATTGTAAATGTCACGCTCATTGGAAAACATTTTCATTCTAACCCATCCTAAGGTGGACAATTATCTAGTGTATCTTAATTGATTATTTTTTAATAGCCTATTACTGCTCTAACATATATCAATCTTACTAACCGATTAAAACTACTTTTACTTTCATTTTAAGCTTTCAAACAAGGCCAGGTCCTGGTGAAAAACCGTGAAATATCAATATTTAAATTTAAGTTACGATGAACCTAATTAGGCCGATCATCCCACATGTGGTTAATCAAAACCCATCCGTCTTAGGTTTGGTTTAATCTCATTTTGGCTCTGCAGTGTGTCGTGCTAATTGGTCAGTTAATGCGGCAACTAGATAAGACCAAACACCCGCATTCAGAATAGACAATAATACAAATATAAGCCAAGCATGGATCCAAATTGATGTATTGTCCTGTGACCACTGGTATTTCGGTCGATGATTTTAATCGAGAGCCTCCTAAAGGCCTGAAATTTATAGGCGCACGCACCGACTACTAGAGACAGGGTGTATCTATACAGCCTCCACCCGTATACTCACTTGCCAAGCTCTTCCTTCAGCTCGTACGAATCGCTGAACTTGGTCGTGATGGAAGTCATTGTTCGCTGTTTTTAAATAATAATATTTAGATCGAGAAACAATTAGAAGCGATTTTTATTATTAATACAGTTTATATTCCGAACTGGACCGAACGCGATTCTTCCTTCCGACCGACCGAGGACGAGTGGGCGGCGCCTGCTATATTTAGACGCCAAAGAGGCGGAGTCTATGAAACGAGATCTCGTCAACAGCTGCGCGAGAACTCGTTCCGAAACTATGTAAACCAAAGATATCAAACTTGCAAACATAATAGAACAGAAGAAAATAGGGTAGAGTCAGCTCTGTCGCAAAGGTCCACAAAAGTCTTCTGATCATGAGGATTAAGTAGTTGTCTTACCATTTCGCGTAGAA
>JAQFXW010003028.1:0-12340 GCA_034693945.1 Dendrobaena attemsi
GGTGTGTCGGAGTTAACACGCCGAAGCGCAACGAGCAATTGTGAGTGAAGGACTTGCCCAAGGTTCCTACGCAGCGGTTTGGGTGGGAATCGAACCCGCGACCTTTCGGACGCGAGGCGGCGACTAGGGTTGTTTGTGGAGTATTGGTTGTTAGTTAGGATCTCTTTGGTCATTGCCATATAAGCCTATAGCAATCGCTCGCATTGTCTTCCCACAGTTCCCTGTACAATATTATTTGTTATACAGTTAGTGTAATCAATAAAGGCAAACTGATTACCACTTGACCGTGGTAATCAGTTTGGTAATTGAGAATTTCATTCCTGGCACCATCATTATTATCATCACCACCATCATAGCATCATCATCACGGTCACCGTCATCATCATCGTCATCATTAGCTTGATAATATTGCTAGCTTATCTGAGACATGCAAAATTCGAGTGGTCAGAGGATGTGGAAAAACCAACAAATCCAAAGAGGAAGCGTTTTGCAATCCCTCGTTAGCTAGCCGGCTTTTTTTTAGTTTCCCATGTGGCCAAACCCATATGGAGCCATTGCCAGCCTGACCGTTTCTCCTGCTTAAATACACTACTTTCGCAAAGCACCAATTTCAGTCGGATAGGAGGCGATAAAAGACCAGAGAGAGGAAGAGCTGTTAATGCATTGTAGGCTTAGAGATAAGTCTCGAGTGTAGGAATTCCTAATGGTGGAGAGAATCGTTTTGGACAAACTGACTTACCTGGTCTAGAATTTGTCCTGGATATTTTTCTTATAATATCGTTTATTGATGCTGGTACTCAAAGTGATAGACCACAGTATTTAAAGACAAGTATGGCATTTGAGTGACAGACCGAAGTATTTAGATAAGTATGGCATTTGAGTGACAGGCCGAAGTATTTAGATAAGTATGGCATATGAGTGACAGGCCGAAGTATTTAAAGATAAGTATGGCATATGAGTGATAGACTGAAGTATTTAAAGATAAGTATGGCATATGAGTGACAGACCAAAGTATTCAAAAACAAGTATGGCATATGAGTGACAGACCAAAGTATTTAAATACAAGTATGGCATATGAATGACCGATTAGAACAGGTTATTACAGGAGTCGAACTTAACCATTGGCAGCAGCGCAAGGTGACCAATTCATTACACTTCTCAATTAGCTCTGCAATCTATAGCGAATGAAAGATGAGTCGACTTGAAAGGGTCTTCTGCCCGGAACCGAACTCAGATGACAGTAGGCTATGTGCTTTATGTCATTACCCTAAGCCTACTCCCCAATATCTTTGGGTGCTGAATAGATGTCGGGTCATGGGTTGGATGGTGGGGCGGGTGATGAGGTGGATGGATTGATTGTTGGATAGAGGATGGTAGGTTTCGAAGATGGATTAGTGGTAGTGAGATGGAGGGTGCATTTTGACTTTTAATTCCTTCCAGTGGTTACAGAATCAAGTCTCATTCCTCCTCTGAGTCCAATTGAATCACTACAATACAGTAGGCGTCGTACTCCTTATGTCCCAAAGCGTCACGACTCTCTCTCTGGCATGACTGGCCATCTAATCAACGTCTGCAAATAAGTTGATCCAGTTAGACATATGGTCGTGTCAGCTAGGAATTTACTTTCGATTTTCGCAGATGAATGAATCGTGTTTGTGACAAAGGCGGAGATTGACTAAAGATTCACGACAGTGTGATGAGCTGATTAAGGACCAGCAGGTGTCTTGACTGAGTGGGCCCAGCAACAGCAGCAGCAGCAGCAGAAGCAGCAGAAGCAGAGAGACAGTTTGTCAACACAGGTGCTTCTTTTGTATCGGCGCCCATGCATTCTGGCGGCTCATTTCATTTCTAATTATCATCGTATGGTAGTTTGTAGCCCCGAGGCTTAACTTTGAGAGTGGGCGAACAGCCGATAGATGTTTCGTCGTGTATTTTAATTAAGCAGCAGGCGAGTGTATCTACGGATCGACAAACGCGTGTGTGTTTCATCAGTTTAACGACAGCTTATGACTACATTGGCCGTTGCCGTCGGTGAGAAAAATTTGCCCGGGTTTATTACAACCATGAGTTGAGCAGTATCGTGGAACCTGACTAGGCCAATATAGCGTCCTAGATGGGATGAGTGGACAAATTTTGATATAGCCTGATCTAGAGCATTTATAGAGAGTAGCGCTTTAGTAGTTTAAAGCTTAGACCCCCATGAAATGATTGTGAAAACGAATTGCAAGGTTGTTCAGTGGCATTGTGGCAGACTGACAATTTTCCTGGATGCGTATAAATATTACCGGATGCTGTGTGGACAGGCCTCAGTGGAAGTTACAGAACTCGTTTTCTGCTGACTCTAGATGCCAGCCTAACTGACAGCCTATAACTGAACGAGTGTGATTCTCGTCAACGGTAACGATAACGAAAATGTTAGTTAACGAAAATAAAATGATTTCTTTAACGATAACTATAATTGAAATAAAATCTGTAAGATGAGAGTCAAACTGCTGCCATGTAAGGAGGAGGAGTCCATCTTCGATGTGTGCAGTCAGCCTTGGCTGATCCTACAACTCCTCAGCGAGGAATATTAATCTAGGCCTACATGTATCTATATCCAGTTGAAAGTCTTACTCCTTGGTGGTTCTGGCCGCCTCCACCCCCTCACCCGACCGTCACCCGATGTCGGCCTCTTTGTAGTTTCTACGTCACTGACGGTCGCCAGTCGTTGACGTCTGCCAAATATTATATCCCACGGTGGGACCTATTATTCGTCACATGATCTGATCAGGTGGATCTTTGAACAGTTAATTCAGGCGACGAATGGATCATCTCTGGTTTCATGCATCTCTTGCAGCTCTCGGACGCTGTAGGCCTACGTGTGATTCCTTTATAGTGAAGAGACGCTTTTAAACACTGACAGCTTGCGTGAGATTACAGTAGGCCTAGCTGTGTTTAGATCATGAACTGTTGGAGGCAGATACTGAAATACAGAAGAAGAGGTAAAGTAGAGGTTCAAGTGCATCTTGTAGGTAAAGTATGGGTAAAATGTATTTTTAGCGTATTTGATTGCATGGGGAAACAAATAGCGTATTTAATTGTCCTGTCTGGCTGACCTAGCGCACAATATAAGGGAAGAGATCACGGCTGGTATTCCGACTTCTTATTTTAAATTAAACATTTTCATCATTGTCATCAGTCGTTCGTTCCGCTTCTCATTTTGCAGCCATCCCGCTTCTCATTTTGCTGTAAACTTTTCATTCGCATCCCGTTTATATTTCGACAGGCCTACGCAGCACAACCAGCGCTGATATGCAGATGTATTTCAGCGTAAAATACTCTACAAATACATCTTACATAGCACTGCTACCTAATAAAATACGCTAAAATACATTTTTACCAAAGTATGACCAAGTTATAACACGACACTCGAGACTCTAAAGTCTAAAGCCATCAATCAATTGTTACCATGGCACCGCATGGCAGTTAATTAGTGTAGTCAACCAATTGGAATTTGTGTATACATAGCGTTCAGACTAGTGAAGTTTTAGTTGCCTCTTCAGTTTTAGTTTTAGTTATTATTAGTTATAGTTATTAGTTATATTTCCTGAGTTTTAGTTTTAGTTATCGTTAACGAAAACCTTTAGTTTTCGTTAACAAAGGTTTTAGTTCTAGTTATCATTAACTGAAACTTCACTGGTTGAGACACTGTTCTTTCTCTACTCGACCTCGGACCACAACGGACTTTTCTCACTGACTACTCTTTTTAACTTTACGCAGCGCTCGTGAGTTAGCTGGTGCCCAGCGCATGGCTTTATAGAGCGCTTTAGAAGTCTCGAGTTTACGACTGCGATTACGATTATTTAAGAGGAACAAATATGTGGTAGGCCTACTCGAGAAGCCTATTGGGGTGTAGGCCTACACTAACGTTGAGACTGGCTATGGACTAACTGTTTGACGATAGATGATAGACCATAATAATATATCCAACAACTTGTAAGTTTAAATATTGCTTAGTGTTGTTGACCTTCATTTGCATGACTGTTGGGAACCGTGTCATGAATGTGTGCTATTTGTATGAACCATCAACATATATTTTATTTGTCAATGGTATATGAACTGTGCTTGCTCAGTTTGACATCCCCAGATTTTGATCGGACACTGCAACGGGAATAGAGTTTGGCTATTGTGGACTTGATCTTGTGTTAGCCTGAAATGAGCAGCAATGAAACCACTTATGCTTTTGCTTGGCATTCGTGATTCCAGATGTAGGGTTTGAATGAATAATAACAGGTTTTACAGGAGTCGAATCTAGCTGTTGGCAGCCGTGCAAACACCCAGTTGTGCATCTCAATTTACAGTGGGACCTAGGGAATGAAGGATGAGTCAGCCTGAAGGGTAGCCTACTACCTGAAGCAAACTTGGGTTGCTCTGTGCCTGTGTCTTTCCGTTATCTAACCACCCTTCCCTCTAACTCCCCTGGAAAAGCACCTACCCCGACCTTGACCTACTTTGTTCTGGATGGATTTATTGCTTGAAATCGTGCATTTCTTTGTACATTGTTCTATCTACGCACTTGACCGATGGATCTACGGGGCTTTATTGGGTCTTGGGCATCCAGCTGGTGACCTTGGCTTTCTGCGTGATTTATGGTGACCGCGCAACAGAAGAGTGTGCTGAGCGTATGCCATGACAGAACCGCGTCGTCATTATATATCGAGTGTTTACAGAAATCTCAGCATCATGAAGACACCACACATCTTAAAGATAAAAAGATGCTTCTTCCGCTTTCCAGGAGGATATTAATAATAAACTTATCTGTTGGGTGGCGTCGTTTGATCTTATCTTTGTACTGTATCCATGAAGATTTCGTCGTCATGAGGACATTAATTGCCCCTTTCCTACGCGTAGCATCTGATAAAGGTCCTTGAAAGTAACCTTTTATTTCTGTCCTGCTATTGATGGATATAAACAGTTTCTGTTTGACTAGTAAGATTCATGTTTGTGTAACAACACTGGTGCCTCAGCTTTGCTGCTATCATTCCTTTGGCCTGTCTGTTTAATTATATCCAGGGTGGAAAGTGATATTTTCCAGTGTTCGGATTTTTTGTTTTCAGAAAAAGCAAAACAACTTAAAAATCCAAGAAATCTTTTTTTTTAAATAACATTTTTAAAGATTGTTTCTAAACTTTGATTCGATTGCTGAAAACCTAGAATTAGAACTTTAATTGTAATAAAATCAACTGTCATGAATTATTTTGTGTTTGTCAGTCAGAAATCCCAACTCTATTAAATCTGCATTGGAGTTTTTCTTCACGTCATCCGAAATCAGAAAATCTTAAAACCAAAAATCTAAAGGATTTTCCAAGAAACAACTTTTCGTTTCCTAAAAACTTGGTTTTTCCACCACTGAATTATTTATAGGAGCTTACTGTGTGCCCTTACTGCCTGATTTAAGCGAAAGCATTTTGGCTGGAATTTATGACAAAACTGTCTCCTTCACTGAGATGGTGTGTTCAGACTATGTGCTCGTTCTGTAACCTAACGCTCTGTGTTAAATGTTGTTATTGTCATAGCGACAATTTATGTAGCGTCACGAGTCGCAAGCAACTGTACTTGTCATATGTTTTGCACTGTCAAGTGCCAGCTTATGTACATTGAGAATTGCATATTTTGTATGTTTTAAAATGCTTTTAGTAGATTATGGCTTTTCGTCTTTGTGATGCGGTATGATGTTACTAGCACATGTACAATTGTACATCGGTCGACTTGTAAGTTCAAGGCCACTTGATGACCCTGTGTGGGGTGGGGTCATTGGCTCGTAATGTCTCTGTGATCTGGGAGGTGAATAGACTCTAATATTGTACATATTTCTTTACAGTCTGGTTTGAGTTGAGAGCGCCTCTGAGCAGATATCTTGAAGAGGTGCTGTATAGATTCTCAAATGAATGAATGCATGTGAATACTGAATATATTAATGTAATGTATTGTATGTTTGTATTTGAAGGTTTATCAAGGACCATAATGCAAGAGGACTGCCTTGTATTTTCATGTAGCCAATCAGAAACATTTAGAGACATACGTGCATCATGTGTTTTATTGGTGTTTATCATTATTTTATCGACCAAACGGATGTCAGTACTTTAGTTTTATCTATCAGAAGTGGAAGCAAGTGTGTAAATTAAGTACTGTTAGATCATGATGATCTTACTGTGATTTCTGTGAATGGCTTATAGAAGGTTTGAAACGGCTTTGAGGATTATACGCGTAAATGACTGTTTTTCTGCGATGATAAAATAACTGTTTCATTTCAATTTTTCATTTTCTAGATACACCTGAAACGGATGTGACTCTTTTGCAAAACAAGCTCGAAGTCTTAAATAATATAATGGACCAGGAGGTACGGTAGTGGCTTTTTTCTTACTATGCTATTAAATCGAATCTTACAGTGGACATAATTAAAATCAATTATTTGGCTTTGAAGTCTCGTTTTTAGCTTGTTGAAACTGAACAGGTAACTAGTATGCTTTCTTTTAAGTAGTCAATAACAAACCCAGTGACGCTGTAATTATATGATAATGCTATAATAATAGTAATAGAGATCACAGAAAATTGAAGTCCTAAATAATGTAATTGACCAGGAGGTAAGGTAGTAGCTTTTCTACTATGCTATGAAATCGAACCTTACGTTCGACTTAATTAAATAGAATTATTTATGCTTGACGTCTCGTTTTTAGCGTCATCAGGTGTTGTTGTTGAAACTGAACAGACAACTTATATGCCTTCTTTGAGGCACGTAGTTCATCACAATATCAGTGACAGCGTAATTACAATAATGCTATATAATCGTAGTAATAGTGATCACAGAAAATTGTGAGGTCGAGTGGAGTTAATGCTGCAATCATGATATAGTTTCAGCCTAAGTTGAGTCCACTTCAGTAATGATTCTTAAAGAGTTCATCAAACATGTCTTCAAAGACTGCAGTAATTGTACAATTATATACAACTCTTGTGTGGGAGCTTGATAAGAGTGCCGCCCACTGAGTTTGTTAGCCTTTAATTTCCTGATGATTGCTGATGATTGGAAGATGTTGACTGTGAAGACCCATTGGGGACAGTTGTAAACAGTTCTCTGCTGATCCCAATGGCCGACTTATTCAAGGTGGACAACTTAGAGCGATTAGAGCTTATTTACAGTTAACTAGAACTTAATACACAGACTAGTTCCTATGATATCGTGCCAGCTTATTCAGGAACACTGAAAACGAGACATAGACATTGATTGGCCTAAAGCTCTATAGCATGTCTCACTAGAGACAGAGACAGATAGAGAGAGAGAGAGAGAGAGACAGATAAATAGAAAGAGACAGTGTATAAATATGACGCCTTTTGAAAAACACAAGTTCCACCTGGTGAATGAAATATAATTTGTTAGCAGCGTTCAGAACAAGCATCCTGTACCTCTATCTTCTGTAGAAAGTGAACCAAATTTTAACAGCATTCATTAAAATCATATTGCTGATTTAATTGATTATGAATGTTTGTACGTTTTGCATGTGCTATTGAAGTTGTATTGATGATATGGTTTATAATGTGGAACTGATCACTTGAGGATTGTTTATATGAGAGGGTAATCCAGGTCACAGGCTTAGCAGGTCTTTATGCCCATTTGAAACCATCACTTATTGATTCAAGGGTGAACCTGTTTTGAATTCAGTTTAACTAGGAGTGTTTGTTCAATAAACAAGCAAACAATAAACTGTTGAAATCTTGACACGTCACGAATACATACAGGGTCACTGGGTCAGGTAGAGGCAGGGGCGTATTTAGGGGGGTTTTACGGGTTCAAACCCCAAAATAATTTTTGCCCATGTATTTTTTAGGTGATTCCCCCCCCCACCCCCGAAATGTTTAGTACAGAAAAAATCTGAGAAATAGGCCCGAAATCTGCGAAATTGTGGTGAATGACTAAAAAAGAAAAGTCATCAGCTTTTTCTTAAACCCCCCCCCCGAAATAAGTTTCTGGCTATGCCACTGGGTAGAGGCTAACAGAAAGGAACGATTTTCTTCAAAATTCTAATAAATCAAGATTATGAATTGATAAACTCGGCACTGTGCTTTTACTATGTACCTAACTTATTGTTGGTGTTTATTCGCTCTATTATTTGTATTTAAATTCAATTTACTAATTTAATTTGATTAGTTTATCTAATTAATTAATTTAATGTAATACAAGAAGTTGTATTTAATTTATTTGTGCTTGTACTACTACCTAATGTATTTTAATGCTCTATTTAATTTATTGGCAGATTCTAGTGGCCAGAGAGCAACGTCTTCAGCAAAAGCCCTACTATTCACAATGTGAGTCAGCTTTTGTAGCTCCTCTTCTGACTTGTAAAGTCAACATTTAATGAAAATACGAACACATTTCTATAGCACCATCGATATTGAGCTACTTCTAGGGTGCTTTACATGCTCAGTCTACAGTCAGCGCAAACGCTAATGCTCAGAATTGCCTGAAAAGTATACAATTGTAGCTATTTTTTAAGCATGGAGAGTTTTCGCTTCCTGTTTTATGTGAAGGAAGACTTCCAAGCACAACTGATTAGAGAGCAAGCACCCCAATAGAAAATTAATTATTACAATAACTTCAGATATATGTATAATATATATGTATATGCATGATTTTGCATTTTGAGCAGTGTGTAAAATCCAGTTCTATGGGTTTGGTCACTTTGGTGATAGAACGTGACTTTTGGAATAGAAAGAAATTCTATGGTCGTCGTGAAATACGGCAGGATTGGTAGTGTTCTAGTGTTCTATAACTTAATTATTAAGTACCTTTCTTATCCCTGGATGTAAAGACGGAAACGACTTCGGCAATTTTCAGGCGGTAGCAGCGTTAATTAATAATAGAGTAGCTTATAATTTTTATCATCAAGGGTATTGCAACTGTATCGATAATGGAGCTGATAGCTTCTCAAGATCAATGCCATAAGCTTCGCATAGTCTACACACAGCCCCATCGGGTGATTAGATGTGTGTTAATTAGTTCCAGAGGATTGATTAAATTCAACTCCGTATGGACAATTTTTGGGAAACCTTTATTGAAGTAATTGTAATTGGATTTCATTGACATTATGGCATCACTATGGCAGCTGTTCTGAACCTGTGTTTTCATCCAAAACGTTTCAATGTTTCGGATGATTAGGCCTAAGCTTGATAATAAATAATTCACAGTATCTATAGGCATAATTAAGTAGAGTGCAGGCCTACCCAATAGGCTAATTATAATTTTATATGTTGACAAAGACTATTGATGTTTTCAAGTCTTGCTGATTCAAACGTTCAGACGTTTTTCTTGACTATAGCAGACTCACTGACGCAGTATCTTTCTGATATGTAATCATTCATTTTTGTTACGAAGTGCACGCTGTAAGCATTAGGCCTTACATAGGCTTCAATAGATTTAACTTTATTGACAGTGAAAATTTATATTCCGAGGGTGGGTAAGTGGTTTGTCAGACAGGGGCCTCAGCGAACGACTTTGCCCAGGGCCTATAATTGTGTTGAGACGGCCCTGAAAAGATCAACGCATGTGGATATGGAGGAAGATGTGGAGAATATCATGGACAGAGAAAAGAACTAATGAATGGGTACGCATGGCCATTGGAATCGTGAAGGATGAGACGTTATCACAATTAGTGCCAAGAACAAAGCTATGTTCTTTGGACATGATGATGTTATGAGATCAGATGGATTGGAAAAGGAAATGATGTTGACCTGTGGAGAGGCAAGGAGAAAACAAGGGCGACCAAGAAAAAAATGGAAATGGATGAGATACATGAAACAACTGGAATGAATTTGGCAGAACTAAGGGATGAGGCATCAGAAAAGAAAGAAATGGAGAAGCTTCATCATGATGGTCGCTAGAGTTAAAAAAATTGACATCACAAGGTGAAATTTATTATATTAGTTTTAGAAATGTATAGGGTCGCATATAGTGAGCAGCAAAAAGTTATTTTAGTGGTGGTCCGTGACCCATAGAAGTGGATTTTGAGTCTCGAAAGATTGAGAACTGCTGCACTACATGGCAAGGCAAATCTAGTCTATATAGGAGGCTAGGCATCAGTTGGAACTCGACAGATTGTTGTAAATGGAGAGTAGATTGGAAGGGTCACCTGTGACACAGCCCACGCATACACGTAGAGCCAGACAGTTGGCAAATGGCATGAATGTTGTTGTTGTTATGTGGTAATTTTCTGGTGGATATATTGAAAGCCGGTGGTTTGCCGACGTCGGTTTTAAAAAACTCGTCTAAACAATTTGCCATCGGCAATTATTAATCTGTTATTTCGACTTGAAATGTAGCATTTACAAATGATGCTAATTTCTCAGGTGTAGTCAAGGCTTCGGTTAAAGCCCTGGTTTATGTTATGGTCACGGCCTTGGTCGATAATGAGATCATGAATCAAGTGATGACGTCGTATTGTTTTGATGTCTGGCTGTCAGCGGACTTTCGGATGTAAATCAGCGCGTTGTGATGATATTATTAGAGATTGAAAGATAAATCAGAATGAGAATATCATTCATGAAAAGGGCCAGGAACAAATCACAGTGGCCTTTAGACTCCTCCTACCTTTGGAGCACTGGTTGTCTTTGAGCATTGACAGATCTTGGTCTGGCATCCAAGTTCTGTTTGTCATGAAACCAGGTAGCCTATGGTGTTACTTTTATGATGCAGTCCTTAGAGGCACGCCTGTGTATGGCCGCATATGGCCGTGTATGTGTGTGTGCAGTTATGGGCGCTGTAGTATTTTGAAACTGGAAATATATTTTCAATGTAGAAAATACTTTTCTTCTTCTATTATGAAAATACTTTTGTAAACTATTTTGTACAAGTATTGTCAAAATACCTGTGAAAACTGTTTAATTTTCTAATTTGAAAATGCTTTTGCAAAAAATTTGGTTGAAGTACTGTTTCAAATACTTTTGAACACTATTTTATTATCTATTATCAAAATGCTTTGTAAACTATTTTGTTCAAGTATTGTCAAAATACCTTTGAAAACTATTTTATTTTCTAATTTCAAAACACTTTTGCGAACTATTTGGTTAAAGTAGTCTTTCAAAAATCAAAATACTTTTGAACACTATTTTATTTTCTATTTTGAAAACTACTTTTCCCGTCAGGTTGCTCATCTGCTCTCAGCACCTGAATACTGTAACAAAGAAAAGTGGCCAAACACAATATGCTGACCGAACCCAGGTACCCAAATATTAAGACGTAATTAGGATTACTAGACCTTGCTCTGGATTCAACGTCTTCCGTAGATCGATCTTCTTGTTCCACAGTCTCTGATCACCACCACTTTGCACGGTGCTGATGCAGAGCTCTCGTGACCCCTTGCTCTGGAATGATCTTTCCCTCTTCCAATCTTCAATGATCTTAACCGAATGTGAGATTTCCTTCTCCCCCTCCCATTAGGTTCTTTATGTGCAAGTAAGCCTACAATCGGCCAAAGTGCGCTCAGTGATGTCCCTTTGACCCTTTCAACACTGCTCTGTGCAGTTATTTTATTTATTTATTCACACATTTCTATAGGTCCCCGTCAAGTTCACCACTATTCAGATGCGTCCTCGACTACGGCCCAAAGGTGTGGCGGAGTTTACACGCCAAAGTGCAACGAGCAATTGTGAGTGAAGGACTTGCTCAAGGTCCCTACATGTGACTTAGGTCTAAATCAAACCTGCGACCCTTTGGACGAAAGATGGTGACTTTCCCACTGCACTACCAAGCCCCAATGCCTCAGCATCCCACCCTGTTCCCATAACTGCATTCCTAGGGATCATGACCCCCACAGATCTGAATTGATGACCCCACATCCCTATAGAAAACCGGACACTGCTGATTGCTGAATAAGATCACTGCAAGCATTTACGATTACCGTGCTGCTTTGACTGTGAAGAAAATAATGTAACCCTCCTTAATTCCCGCTTAGGACTGGCATCGCCCACGATCGGAGAGAGCAAAATTATTTACCGCTTTATGACAATATTGCTTTACGCCCACCAGCTTTACGCTGGTCTTCGCGATGGCAGGGTGTCATTTGTTTTGATATACAACCTATGGGGACACGCGGCATCTACTTCTGAAAGGACGGATGAATTAGTGATTGCGATTGCGCATATCCGCCCACACAGACCTCTCCGGGCGTTTACTCTTCTCTGCTCCAGGCCACAACGTTCCTAGACTGACGCCTCGGCGTCGTCTGGAAGAAATGGATTTTGGACTGCCAGGGTTGCGCTGCGCAATCAACCTCGTCAGACGAAAATAAGCAATATATAATATATATAT
>JAQFXW010003029.1:0-12340 GCA_034693945.1 Dendrobaena attemsi
TCAGTTGTCCCTAGGTCTTCCCGTTCATTAATTAGTCATTAGCGGCATTTATTTAGTCCAATAATGCTACACACAACAACTGTTGGGGTTTATTCGCTTTCTACCTAAACTAATGATGCCATGCACTTCTAATATGCAGTTCAGGTATAATTATAGCCCGTTTCTGGGAAACTTTGGCGACCCACAACCCAGAGCCTCGCGACCCACTTTTGGGTCGCGACCCACAGTTTGGGAAACGCTGCATTAGTATATACTATATAGTTCATGCACTTCATGCATATACATACTCATCTCTATCAGTATATTTATAATCAAGATTTTTAGGCTCTATATACCAAATGCTGATTCAAATATACATACATACTGATTCTGTGCATAAACTTGCTGATCAATTCATGCATGTGTATTTGGCTCAGTGTAACTCATAGCCATTATACATGTACCAACATTAATAAATTTAATTCATAATAATGATTCACATGTACTCACTGATTCCTATATCTATATATATATGTATATAATATATGTACTATATATAATTATATATATATGTGTGTGTGTATGTGACTACTGCGGATAATTTATTCATGTCATTTATGGGGACTGAAACCACCGGAGGATAACCTAATTACCAACGTAGCCTAGTCTTGACTGTCTTTTCATCTTCCTGTACGAATTAATCCTTCAATTGTTACATGCACAATAATTATTTATTTATACATGTAAGATGTTTGAGATTTACCTCATAGTTATTTGTTCCGTATGTAAATACGCTGCTTCTCAGTGTTTAAAATATTCTCTGGAGCTTGGTCATGAATTCTTGTGTTGACATATATTGAAAAGGTTCTATATAATTCATCTTTGGTGCTACTT
Organism: Dendrobaena attemsi; assembly: GCA_034693945.1. Classification (NCBI taxonomy): domain Eukaryota; kingdom Metazoa; phylum Annelida; class Clitellata; order Crassiclitellata; family Lumbricidae; genus Dendrobaena; species Dendrobaena attemsi. The sequence goes on from JAQFXW010003029.1 coordinate 874, forward strand.
CACTATTGATGCGCTGGTCTGTCTGAGGCTGCAATAAGCTTAATTCTCGACAGGCCGGATTCCGAGTTACAAATTCTTCTTACTGCTGACCTTAAAAATGCAATAGTGGTTTAGTTTTCTCTATTCCAATCTAACACAGAATTCTCCTTTATAATCGGAATTTTTAATTAACCTTTTATTTGTAAGACCTTCATCCTTTCTTTTGTTTTTGCATCTGTCGTTGCCTAAGTTATTCTGTCACATTGGCTTCTTGTTTTTTTTATAAATATACACACATGTTATATTAAATTTTAATCGTTTGTTAATAAATTATATTGCACACTAGTTAGGCAAACAGAATCAGTTACTGTCATAGTAATTTGGTAAGGACATTGGTAGAGATATCATAAGTTTTTTATTTAATTTGTTAGAACAAGCTGATTTCTTTTCGATTAGTGCATCCCTTATCAAGTCACTGCATTTGTTTTTCAGTATCTTGGTTTTTGCTCCAAACCACTTTACTGAAATTTCCTGATCTGTCTCTGACCTTTGTGGCTCATGGTCGTTGGTGAAAGGGAACTTTTGGTTCCACACGATCAGAGGCGTAGCCAGAAACTGATTTCTTTTGGGGGGGGTTTAGAAAATTTTTGCTCTGCAAGTCACCGAAAAAGGAAGAAGCTGATGACCTTTTTTCATCATTCACCACAATTTTCTGCTAAATTGACTTTCTCATCACTAAAAGCTTTTTTTAAAAACATTTTGCGGGGTTTACCTAAAAAAAAATACATGGACAAAAATCATTTCGGGGGGTGGTTTGAACCCGTAAACCCCCTAATACGCCCCTCCACACGATTATATACTTTTATGAGACAGAATCCTATATTTGCAGTTATGTGGCATCTATCTTCCGTTAGATATATGCTCACTGCCTCATTTTTACTCACCTTTAGTTGTGTTTGAGTTTGGAGCATTGCTGAGTAGGTAGGTCTCTTGAAGATGCACTGAATAAGTTCTTAGACTGAATGAACGAACTTAGTTGTGACATTGCATACGTTTTCAAAAGCTAACAGAAGGGCTAATTTGATTTAAACTTACCTGTATGTCCTAGGTTCCATTTACATCGTCCGTCGTTGATTGTTGTCTCTTTGCAGTGGCATGCCCTGGAACGTTCCGAACAGGCAAAGTATTACGACATGGCGCGCAAGGAGAAAGAACTTCACATGCAGCTGTATCCTGGCTGGAGCGCGCGTGACAACTATGCCACGCGAACGAAAAAGAAGAAACTAAAGCGCGATCCCCGATCGGACAATCATAGTGGGACAAGCTGTGATGAAGAACAGGGTAAAATGACACCGCCGAGTACTAGAGCTGTTGTTGTTGTAAATGATTTTTCAGATCTATTCTTGCCAAAGTCTTCCAATTCACCTAAACGTTTAGCAAAGTTGAGGTTTCTATTACTAATATATAAAACTGAACTTATTATTTTGGCTTTAGCAAGTTATAATGCTTACTGAAAGGTTCGTTTTATGGGTTTCGAACCCTTTTAGATGAAGCACCCTATTTTTGAACTTAGGATTGATCTATTTAGGTTATTATTGTTAACATCATTGTTGAAGATTACCACTTACGCAAACATAATGTTATGAATAATTATGTAGTAATAGTAATCATAATTCTAATTATTTTCCTTCTTTATGATTAGTTACCTATTCATATCATTTTAAGGTTAATTATAGTGTGTGTTAACATGTATTGGTTACTAAAAAAATATATTTACCGGTGCCTTAATGAGCCATCTGGCAATGCATCTCGCTGTAGATCTATCAGTACATTTTATCCAAGAGGCTAACAAGTAGTATCAAATATCATTTTCCAAAGTTCTGGAACGTGCATCAGTTTTCACACTCGTTCAATGGTGTATCATGTTAATTTAGGAAATTTGATATGAATTTTTTGAGTGGGCCAGAGTTAGTTAGTTGTTGTTCATGAATCAAGAGTGTCAACTCGTGTAACAAAATTGGGTTTGCTATCAAGTATAATGAGATGCTCTTAAATTTAAAAAGACTTGGTGGGCCAGATAGGTATGTGGCTTTTGTACCATGTTTTGGACAAGCCTGTAGAACATTAATGCCCAGTTACATTTTACTTCACTGTGACAAGTATTTTCTATCTGGTCTTGAAGTTACATATGTGACAGTATGTTTGTGTGATGTGTACATATATATAGATATATTAACTAGCATGTTTTAAGTATAATAACAAAGTGATGTTTTTACTAGCCTAAGAGTGTTAAAATTCACATACTCGTAGGTAAAAATGCTCTGATTAATGGGAGAGTTACTGTTGGCTAACTTTGTCCAATTTGTAGAGCCCAGCATATGAATTTGCGCCGAGAGGGTAAAATTAGCAATAATTAGGGTAGGACATAATATAGGTGGAATCAAGGCTTCTAGTATTGTTGTTGATTCTATCCTGATGATTTTAGACTAATTAGGCGAACATGTTTTTGGACCGTGGTGGTGTAGTGATATAGTTCGGCGTCTTGCCTTCGAATCCACTTCAAGCTACTGTGTAAAGACCATGAAGCAAGGTGGAGGCTCGAAGCACGGCCTTCACTCACAATTCTTCTGTGGCGTTTCGACTCAGCATCAGTGCTGCAGTCGGGAGCACCTCTGAGTAGTGGTGAACTTGAAGAGGCGCTTTAGAAATCTCCAAAATAAGGAAATGCTTAATGAAAGAGGTCAGTTTTTAGTGATTTTTTTAGATTGGAACAATCGTGATGAAGTGGAATTTATTTTGTCTGCTGTTTTTTCTTAGCATCCCCTGATTCTAGACGATTTGAAGATCAGTTCAACAAAGATCAGCCAAGCGAATGGTGTAGTCCATTCTGGTGAGTGCGATGATTTAAACTCTGAATCTATCAAATATGAGTTCAGTAGATCAGTCAAATTAAGGGTAGATATTCTGTAATTGTTAGAAATGCACTAACTGCGGTAGTCAAAGCCTGGAAACAGAAGGAGCAACGACATAACTAGGATTTTTTGTTTGGGGGCTTAAGACTGCTGAAACGTAAATTGTGACTGTTGCGAATGCACAGTCTTTACAAATTTGACTTTGTTTGGAGGGGCTTGAACTTCGTTTGGGGAGGGGGGTTTGAGCTTCCCCCAAGCCCAACGCTAGTTACGTGCCTGAGAAGGAGAGCGATGCTAATCATCTTTGTTATGAAACTATCATTAAACAGCAGATAATCAACCGATTGGCTATTCGTTGGAGGCAATAGTGGTGTGTGAAATTTGGGAGTTATGCGTAAATATGAAGTGTCTTTTATGCTGTAACATTTTATTATAAAATTCCTACTGTTGACCAAAATATTGTCAAAAATCGAAGGGGTTACTTTTTTATGAAACACCCTGTAGTTTTGCTTATGTTATTAATGTCGATGATGATGATAAATATAACAATATCTGTAATTCCGTAAGACAGCAGATGCCGTTTGCAAGGACGCTTAGCAGAAACTATAGTTACTAGATAGTTGATTATTGTTAAAAGAGTCTCAAACTGTGCATACAGTGTGCAAGCATCAAAAGCTTATTTGTCATTCACCAGGTGGCGCGCTACTGAGTCTGCCTACATGGCGCTGCACTTGAGCGATAGCACAACAGTGATTATCTGGTTGTGCAATGTGCAGCTATCAATCATTTTGTGGCGTATGATTGATTGTGATGTGTTACTTTCATGTATTCTTGTGCATTTTGAAAATGGCGTTTCAGTCGGCCGTTGAAATTTCTGTCGCTAGGTCAGAAAACGAGAACACAATTTCATCATCAAAATTGGCAGCGAGGATTGAAAGCTCTAAGGGGCTGTTGTTCGCTAATCAATCGTCAGTTTCAGTGTCCAGTCAGTCCGACCTATGATATCTGTGATATTGTTTTGACAGCAGGTATCCAACTATGTTTCTGCATTATGTATCTCGTCTACTTATTCTAATGGCTTCAGTTGTTCCATATCTTAATCATAATGCACAAGACCTTCCAAGGATGAACGTATGCTCAAGTTAAAGTTACATCACATCTTATAAATAATTATAATCTTCATTAACTGAAGCTCAAACTGTCAGACCGAATTATGATTGCAAATTCATCGCTGCAAACTGAAGGGATTGTCTATCAATACAGAGTTAGGCCTACATTTTTCCATTGTTCAGTGTTCCATGAGTCTTTACTAAACAACATTTAGTTTTAACGGAATTAATTCTGGAGCTATCGTTTTAACGGAAAATCCTCTCATATTTACTTTAACCGATGCAGCAATGCAAGGCCCCAACTCATAATACATCTCAATTTGCAATACGACCAAGCGAAGGACGAGTCGATATGAAGGGGTTACTGCCTGAACCGAACTGGGATTGTGAGCGCTTTGTACCAGTCTGTTACTCATTACGACATGTATTGTATAGCCAGACCTCCATACTAGTCTGTTGGAGAAACCTGACCAGAATCAGTCAGAATATGATGGTAAGCATCATTAAATGAGTGGTAAAATAGAAGAACTGAAGCCATAAAATAGAAGAATTTGAACCAGAACAAGCCTTTACAATATCTTTAAATGTAGAACCAAACCAGTAACATATTGGTAATGAAAAGAATGACACAATCTAAGTTGTAAGTAAGTTCCTGAAACTACATGGGACTCGTAGTAAGTAAGTAGTTCTTTTGCCGCAAAATAAAAATATCAAAATGTTATAACATACATGCAAATTCAGTGGCAGGCTACCGGTGAAGTTACACAGGACTCATCTCGCCGGTTGCTCCAACAACTGTGTCGGGGCGACCGTCTCATAGGCAGAGCTGACTGCTGCGTTCTCTTGAGACTGTATTGAATAGACTTTCATTCTCTCTGACATTATGAAGTGATTGTGACAAGGTCGTAGCCAGGATTTTTTTGAGGGGAGGGGGGGTTGTTTCTACCACATGCTAGAAAACCGATGACCTTTTTAGTCATTACTCATATGTTTCAATCCATTCACATGTTTGAAAAAACTGATTAAACAATAAAGGACTGATTACTTTTATTAGTCATTGCTGGTATGTCCAACCTATCCACACGAAATACGAATTTGCATTATTCAATTTATTTTACATTATTTCATTTCGAGGTGGATTTCAATAACCAAAAATTCATAATTTTCAACCTTTTCAAACTAAACTGAAATTTTTACATTGTCAGTAGGTCATTTAAACACTCAATAACACCCCATGTCGATGGCCTTGGTTTGTGAATGAGATGGTGCTCTACACCTAGCTTTAGAGTCCTACAACTCAAAGTAATCTGGTTAAAAGAGTCGCGAATGATTGCAATTGTTGGGCGCTTATAAGAAGCTAGCTGAACCCAACCCGGTGTTGCCCGGGAATAATCACTGAAGGTACGCCTCTTGTTTATCGTTTACATTATTCAGTGTTCCATTAGGCGAAGCGCATATTTACCAAACAGTAAACAAAACAATTCGCTTGCCATGTAGGACTACTCCAATAACAAATATTTATGCCAAATAAACACTGGCCTTCCCACCATAGTTGACTTCACCTTCGGTTATGCAATCGGCTAATTGTTATGTTATGGATGACGTCAGTCTATTAAACAGGCCATTGGCTAAAATTTATGCAGCTTTCATTAGGTGGCGTTATTTTCAATAAATTCAAAACTTCAAACTTCAAATGCCCATATCTGGGGAAGGGGTAAAATTGTGGGATCACGAACTCCGTTATGTTTTTTCTAGGCGAGTAAGAAGTATTCGTGTCAATTTTGGAAGTAATCAGTCCAGTGGGTAAAAAGCTATTGAGAGGAAAAATGGATACATTCATACATATATACAACATTACAGATTTTTTGGCACACTAGTATTAGACTGTGACATACCTCAGCTGTGTTTGTACGATATACCTGTCATTCTGTTCATCTGTAATTGTTTTTATAAATCTTAGATTCAAGTTACGAGGATCATCGTGGACCACACAAAATGATATCAGTGATGGGTTGTTCATCTGACTTGTGAGAGGCAGAAGATCAGTGATTATCAGACTGTCAGTGTATGTCCATTATACTTTAGAGGGCTTATCCTGCCAACGACCTACAACAACTGTAACTGTAATTGTCTGCACAATGGAGTTCCCTATGTACTGTGACTGTCTGCTTTTCCAAGCAAGTTAAACCTTGTAAAATATTAAGCAAACTATAAATTAACTAACTGAACTGCTAATTTTATGAAATTGAAGTAAACTTTTGAGAAAAAGCTGTACATTTTGTAAAGTTCGTATTGTGCTGACGGTGTCATTCAATAAATATAGTTTTGAAGACACCTTTGCGAGGAGTAGAAGTATAGTTTTGCTTTTTATTTGAACTGGTTGGGCTTTTTGAAATCTAGCAAGTTTTACAGAATGGAACAGTTTCATCTGTGCCAAGTTGTAACTCAGTATAAATGATATTACGAATATGAATTTTAATTATAACAAAGGCTTATTGAAATTGCTCATCACTTGGTGTATATTTCAGCAGCGTATCATATATGCTACTGAAGCTAATTCTTGTCAAATATCTAATGCTATAATACAATGTGCACAGTCAGAAGCTCTATATTAATGATGAGAATTGTTTATTAATTTACCTGTTTTCAGTTGAATGTGTAACGGTAGTTGTAGGTTGTAACAGTCACGTGTGAAAGTCAAGCGTCTTGTCAAAATCGAATTATTGTGTTATGTACATTATGTTTGATACAATCTTGTTAGTCAAATCAGTCTTGTGCGATACTCATTTCTGCATACGTGTTCCCTCTTGAGCTTTAGGACAGCAATCTTAGATCATAACAATGCTGTACTCTGTGTAAATTTTTAGGCATTATAATTATGTAATTACATACACATAGTTATGTCTTGACCCAAGACTGGATTAACAATTTTTAGGCCGGGTTCCGAAACTGTAACGTTGGCCCAAAATATATGCTTAACTAAAGGTGTTGACGAAATAAAGTAATGGTTAAAGACAGTAGTGTAATGTATGTGTGTATTTTGACACCGCCTCTTAAAGCCCACTACTACTCAGAGGCGGTCCCGACTACATGTAATCATATACATTTGTAAACTAAAAGGTAGTAGCTAAAAATTGGTTTAAATTTTCAGAGGCAAGTGCATCTCTTGCCCCTATGACGTGTACAGACCTCTATTGAAGTGCTTCAAAGATTTCACATAGAAAGGGATACATAGCTTTTCCCGGCAAAGATGCCTCTGTCAGTTATGCTTTGCTACAACTCTGCAAACCTCTCTCAGCCTAGTCAGTGGTCAATGTGGGTTGTTCATTGTTGCTTCATTTTGTTGAATGGGCAGATTCGTTTTTGTATTGGTAGCATGCTAATGGTAGGCCCCTAATTTGTGAAGTATTTAGTAGTCGTGGTTCAGTGGATCTGTGGTTAATACAGGCCTTTCTTGACCAAATGCTGAAGACTCATAGTCAATATCTGTGTGGAAAGCTCACTGCTGACCACGGATTCCAGACAGTTTTAGATGTCTATGTACAGACTAGGCAGGCCCGCATTACATATCCATGAATTTTGAGCATATTCATTGTCCTCTTGCAAGAAGTATGAAGCGAAATGTACCTCTCTGACAAAATAATTAACTTGTCAGTACAGCCTTTTACCACTAAATTTCATCTGTTCACACATGCGTTGTCGTCTGAATTGTAAGAGGAAGGCACGCTTTGCAATTGGTTTATGGAGGACTTTCAAAACTATTAATGAAGCGTATATGCTAGAATTTCCGTTAATAGACACTGACTTCTGATGGCATGGGTGCCAGCGGATATTTTTGCTGGGGGGACAAATCCTGATGGTCACGGTTAATTTTCAACAACAGCATGAAAAATACAATACAGGAAATTAAGAAAATGGGTATTTTTCACAGAGGTTTTTAAAATGTTGAGGTACCCTTATACATGACATAATTATACGAACATTGATTCTAGACAGCGACAATGGGTAGATATATATTGGAAACTTTATTCTTAAAGTGTAAAAGTCACAGTTTATTTTGTATATCATTAGCTACTTCAGTGCTTGTGTGTGAAGACATTTGTTAGAAACTAAAAGGTAGCAGCTTCAAATTTTCAGTGGCAAATCTTGTCCCTATATGACTTGTACAGACCTCTGCTGAATTGTATTAGAGACATTTCATGTAGATAGGGATACGCAGCTAAAAAGAAGAAGAGTCTTATGTCAGTTATGCTGCAACTCTGCAAACTTTCTTCAGCCTAGTCAGTCGTCATTCAACGGGTTGTATACATTGTTGCTTTATTTTTGGTGAATGGGCAGATTCATTTTTTTATTTATATATATATATATATTATATATATATATTATATATAGAGGGTGATTTTATTTCGACTTTGGTGTTAGAAAATGTGTTTGCTTTGCTGCGGCTTTCCTCCGATCGATCTGTTAGTTTGGTTGTTTAGAAGTTGGACTGCTTGAATAAAGAGAAAAACAAGTACTGACAATGTACGACTTTTAAATGGCTTTTCGAAGAAGAACTGGATTGTTGTGCTTTGTTCCGAGCGATGCGTGCGGTCTGTTCTTCTGACTAGCATACAAACCTGGTGGCAAGGAAGCAAGTACATGTTGCTGTCGGTTAAGATATTACTGTTAATATAGAACTGGAAGTTATTTGCTTCTGTATGTGCAGGATATTACTGTTGTCACATGTTACGGGATTCTATTCGGATACACGTGTGCAGACTGTATTCCTTAGTGTCCAATGTCAAAGAATAGTTGTCTAATACATTTTGATTCTGTCAAAAATATAGGGCCCTACCTGCATACATACAAAATTATATAATCTATATGCTAGGCCTGCCGGGCATGTGTTAACCTATAATAATACATTTTCTTCTGTCTTTTCTCCATTGCTGTGTCAGCTAACAGATCTAGTGTGTCAAACCTAATCCCTTCCCTTACCCGTTCCTCATTCCATCAACAGCTGTGTAGGACTACAGCTCATCTAGCTATATATTATCTACTATATCTATCTGTAATTTATATAGCGCACATTTAAAGGGATCGACTCAGAGGCTCTCCCGATCAAATTATAATAATCTAGTTGTATAGTTACAATAATATGCATAGGGCATGCATGCATAATCATGCATGCATACTTGGTTACACACATACATGTACTTACAAAGCATACACACATACATTCATATAATTATACACCGTGCCCCCCCAAAAAACTGTGCGAAACTGTTTCTGTCAGAACTTCGTCAAACTTTCACATGGGCCATAAAAAAATGATACACCATCGTTTTTTGCCAATATATTCCTCAAAAGCAGAAATTTTCAAATGAAATTTCACAGGCTGAAAGACAATTCTTATTTGCGTATGGCTACCAAATTAGAAACAGAACAAAAGTTATTCAACTTTTAGTGACGTCACCCACTATTTTTGATGGTTAAAATAACGTTTTACAGCTTTCTGTTAGTATTTCCGCAAAAAGTAAAACTTTTAAAATAAACTTTTACAAGCTTGACGGTAACTCCGATTTACACGTAATGACCGAATTTTATCAAAATATTTCTAATATAACAAAAGTTACAGCATTATTAGTGAGTCAAACTACTGTATTCTGATGATTCAGAAAAATGCAATGCAATAAATTTGACAAAAAATTATGCTTTTGTTACATTTGAAATATTTTGGTGAAATTTGGTTATTATCTGTAAATATGAATTACCTGCAAACCTGTAGAATTTCATGAAAGGATCTTTATTTTTAGCTATTAGCAAACAACTGTTAAACGTTTCTGAACCATTTAAAAAATAGTTGGCGACATCACTAAAAGTTCAATAACATTTGTTCCGTTTAACATACTTTGGTTAAAATTTGCAGTAGTACGTACATTTGAATTGTTTTCCAGTCTGTAAAATTGTATTTGAAAATTTTCACTTTTGATGAAACTATTGGCAAGAAACGTAGAGGGATCATTTCTTGGCCCACCCTGTATATAGGCCTACAATTATACAATGATACATGCATACTTAGTTACTTGCATACATGTACATGCATGCAAGCCATACATAAGTTGATATATGCATACATATGCACATATATATGCAAGCTTTCATGCATACATCCATATTTTTCTCCACTGCGTAGTCGTTATTTACACGTAGCGTCTATTTTGGGGCTTCAACACGATTGCGAGTGGCTATTCCTAAGCCGATCACAGCTGTCGTCTGTGGCGTGGGCGTGTAAGTCTACAGCAGTTGTCCCTGCAGCTTCTGGCCCTCATCTTACGTAGCCCCCCTTCCTCCTCCTCCTATACAATGCATTGTATTGTATACATGGCCCTAATGACGTAGCAGCAGCTAAGTCGCCGTTTGCTGTTACCGTCATTATTGTCTGAGGCTCAATATTGATTATCGGATTGTCTTCTGAGAGGCAGCTAGGGAGACTGGACGATTGATTCGCCGATGATGCTATATCCTCCTACGCGGTCTACATGCAGTCTGTGTGGATGGAGCCTCTATACTCTTCCTCTATAAGAAATAGAAGAAATACACAAAAACACGGCAGCTGTCATGCTATCATAAATTATGCCCACAACCTAACAGAACCTCGTGATCTAAATCGAATGTGTGCAGTTGTAAAAGCTGTTTTGTGCAGTTCAAAATAGTAAAAGGGAACAAAAATGTACTTCATTTGTCATCAAATTATCAAAATTCCTTTGGCTTCGCCCTAGACCCCGCTGGATCAATATCACTTAAGTCTTAAAAGGAAGTGCAGCACTAGTTGAAAATCGTTCGGGTCGTTTCAACTCCATTTATGATTGGAAGTATAGGCCTAAATAAAGGCCCAAAATGCACTCTCTTTGACATAAAATTATTAAAATTTCGTTGGCTTCTGGGCTCCGCCCCAGACCCCGCTAAGTCGAAATCTCCTAATATAATATGCAACACATGTTAAAGACTTTTGGGGTCTTTTGTGACCCCAGTTGTAATCGGAGGGTCAAAATAATCACTGACAAATTGGAAGTTGTCTTGATCATCATCAAAATTTGGTCATGTCTCCAACTTTATTAGAGATGAGCTATTGGTTCCCTGTTGTACAGCCTATTCAGTGCAGAGTTATTGTCTTGATCTGACACTCACTGTTGGGTATGCCGCAGCCTAGCTCTACCTTAGGCCTATAATAGAGATTTGTGTGTTTCTGTTGGCACCGTGTCGCCAGCTGCTCTACGTTGCCGGCAGACATTAAGAGATTTCAAAATCTCGAGCTAGCATGGTCCGTTCACGGAGACCTTAATGGCGTGACGTCCATTCAAACGGGGGAGCGGGGGTGAAGGGTCTCACCCGATCAAGAAGCATAGCATTTACAGAAGAAGATACAATTTCAATTAAATTATTGAGGAAAGAAAAGGGTTATGGTGCGAGAATCCAGTTAAA
>JAQFXW010003030.1:0-12338 GCA_034693945.1 Dendrobaena attemsi
GAACATGTCCATTTTGTATTTGTAGGATTATCGAGGAAGTCTCGAAGCATAGGAAAGATATCCGCAGTTGTCCATAGACAATTAATGGCAAATGTTGATAGGCTTATTGGTAAGTGATTGGGCAGAAAAGTTATTATCAGCGTAGCATGGTTGCAGCTAAACATTTGTTACATGCTATTTTATGTGAATGCCAAGCAATAAAATTGGGCTAAATGTAAAGAAACCTAAGCAACGAGTTGTGAAAAGTTAATCACGCTTTTCCAGACCTTTATGCATTTTAAAAATCAATGACAAGATATGGAAAAGCACTAGTAAATGAGTTTTGGGTCAACAAGAAAGCTTGAAAGAGACAGACCTACCCAGCCTGACTGTTGTATCACAGAACTGAGCCATGTGGTGGCTGCAGCTACGGTAGACATCACTGCTGACACCACCTAGCTCTGGTTATGATGCCTAACAGTGAACCAGACACCTTTGAGATAGCTGTTGTCATATTACATAGGTCTTGATTTTTTCGTGTTAACAGTGTTATGTGACTGATTAATTTTAAAGTGCCATCTTCTTTACAGATACCTACAGAATGCAGTTTATACAGTTTGTTGGTAAAATGGAGACCGATGTGTTTCGTCGGGAAACAGAGAAAGAGATCATGCTGGAAAAAGTATGTTTCTGTTATTTTCTTTACACTTGTCATTGACAGTGATTGAGTAATAAAGCAATAAGAGAAACTTCACCAGATACCAGTGTTCGTTGAGTCAATATATGTTAATGTTTAATTAACGGATGACATTAGCTCCTCACCAGAAGACAGTTGAGTTGTACTTGTGGGCTTTCCCAGTGGTTGGTCCACATCTGTTGCCCACTTTAATTCATTGGTCATTTCTTTGATCATCCACGTATTAACTTTGATTATCTCTCTTTCAACTGGTGTACTTGTCAGTCGCCATAACCTCTTCTGGTTTGTCTGATCTAGTTTGATTCTTTGATGAAATATAATTTCTGATTGCAATATCACTGTAGAAAGTATAGATTGATTCCTTATTCGACATGATGACAGTACTTTGAAAGTCATTTGATTAGCTTAGATCAAATTAGACTGCTTCAGTGTGTTCGCTCAGTTATTCGGTTGATTGTTTTTTGTTAGGATCGAAATACTCGACTGACATCTGTGGCAATGCTCCTAGAAGAACAAGTGAAGGCTCTTGAAGGAAATGCACCTAAGGTAGCAATCATGGCGTCGGGTAGAGCAGAAATAATTATTTTAGTGATAGAAGGGAACAAGTGTACAGTTATAGCCAATCAATTTATTTATTGTTTCCCTTTGAATGTTGCAACCTATTTTATAGAAATTTTAACAATATTTAGGCCAAGAAAATTACGTGTTTCCGGTAACCGACTGAATAACCGTTTTTAAAACAATGTAACCAATATTATTAAGTAATGAGTGTAACTGAACATGACCTTTTTAGAGATATTTTGAGCCAACATACTTGATGTTGTGGTTAATTAGGAACAAGTTCAAGTTTCTCAACTGAAAATGATTTACTAATATTTGGTATCCAACTGATCCAGAGTTGGCAGTTGAGGCATTGAGAGTTTCTGTTTCGTTTGGTGTAAAGGACAATTAAAAATTATTGCTAATGCGGCATTTGCGAGCAATATACTTTGTGTTGAAGGCTGAAAGTGTGAAATTCTTGAATCTGTATGTGTTGTTATTGGAGTTGTCCAGAGTATCTCCTTAATTTGTCCTAGTTGAGGATTTGTAAAGCGTCTCTCTGCAAAGAAATTCATAGGCTGTACATCCTACATTTATTATAGCTTAATTTTGTGTTGTTACCTTACTCTGTTTTTGCCTCTTTAAAATCACGCACCTTCATCTATATAGTCTAACTAAAATATGTTCTTACTAGCTGTTACCCGTAAAAAAAGTATGGGCTATGTTAATCAACAACCTTTTATTTATTATATTTAATGCGAATAACAGCGTGCCTATAGTGAATACAATTTCAATTGCGCTCGCCCTATGATGTGTAATATAGACGCTCGCGAAAACGTGATCTCGCGCCGAGTGAGTTATTGGAGCTCGCTCAATGATGTGTAAATATGGGTGCTTGCGAAAAAATTATCTTGCTCCGAGACCATTAGTGCCGTTGGTTACACCGTTATATTATTAAACGAATTATGTATGTTGACTGTCTTTGACAGAAAGAAGTTGAGGAACTTGAAGATGTGAAACTGCTGAGGAATCACCAGGTTGGTTCTCTGCCCTTCATTGATTGATTAATGAGTATGAGCTTAAGTTAAGGAGTTGAATGGATGTCCTGCTGTTGAATTAGAGGCATGAAATCAAGTGTGGTACCTACAATCTAATACAAACCGCAAGGACCACTTTGTAGATATGCCTTAATAAATCTTGAGTGTGACATGGTTGTGTAAGGTATAGTTGTAATTTATACTGTGCCTTTACACATTTAATTTCACATACGAGTTAACAACTCATACTTCAGCATGTAGTCCACGTACATATACCATGGCTAGCCGTCAGCATGGGTGTTAAAGAAACTCTTAAGAATTGTGGTCATCGGGTTGAAAAAATAGTTCAGCTGAGTTTAGTTACCTTACAGATAGTTTTTAAAGTCGTATTTGTTGTAGAACGGCGTAACAAGAGACGTTCTCCTTCAGCAGTGTCAAGCTCAAATTGAACACTATCGTCAGGTCATCGATTGCATTCAGAGACAGGAGAGCCCACGTCAAAGGTCGACCGGGAACAGTCTTCACAATGGCACATCCCCAACGCTGTTTACTTCGGACGTCGTTAAAAATTACGACACAAAATGTGTCCAAGCAGTTAAGAATGAAACGTTTGAAACGGCGATTAGTTCAAGTTCAGGTGTTATGTTTTTCCCTGGAAATATCGTTACGACGCCTGCTAGCAGACAGGCTGCTCTAGTGCATCAGACAGCGAGAGCACCTGGCTATTGTGAAGATGAGGCCAGACAAACGGGACAAACGTCAAGAGACAAGAATGCGCAACAAACACTTACAAAGACCGAGCACTGCTTGCCCTTTGAATCAAGGAACAACCTGCTGAGCTTGGCAGTGCCTCAGACCGAGTGCTTGGAACATGGTCAGCGCGAGCTGCCGTTGACTGTCAAAGTCGGTGGAGCGTATGTGATTGGTCCCTGTAGCAATTCCAGCAGCACTGATTCCGCAGAATCCGTTCGCGATTTGACATGTGGTACTAAAGTTGAGATTTTGGATACAGACAGCTGTCTTCATGAACGTAGCGAATTGCATGCTAACATCCGCAATTCGTGTCTCGGTACAAGTTTTGCTCAATCACATTCCAGTAATGCTTTGACAAAGTTGCATTTTGACAGCCTGTCTAATGCTAATCTGCTATTTGCTCAGTCTCCTGCCGTGTCCTCTACTTCTATATCGCTCACTCCCTATAGTTCTGCAGCTGGTACTATGATGACTCCACTGGTCACAAAAAGGACTCTGGCATCAGTACAACACGCTGGTGATCGTTTCAGTGACACGTTACAAAGGCATCCTTCCACAGGCTATCGGCAATGGTTGCCAGCTGCAGCAGGAAGCTCTTTTGGCTGTGACTCAAATGGTCAAAATATGGTTAAACATCCAGTTAATGGACTGATAGACGCTAAAACAGCAACGATGCGAGTTGCCAAAACTGATGTGGAGATGCATAAATTGCCTCTGGAACATGCGTATGCACAGACTCCTGAACCAGGTAAGCTCTTCTTAGTGAAGTAATAACATTTCCTTTGTGCTAATGAACGTGTTAATAACATTTTCGTTTGGTATATATGCTTTCGGTGAGCTTCTGTACAGTGGTGCTAAGTGAGTTAGATAATGAACTAACTTGTTACATGACTTTTCAGAAGATCAGGATTATCCTACTTGGAAGTATATGCATTTCTGATCTTGACAATATTGTTTAATTGTGAACATCTGCAATATTATGTAAATAGGAACCATATTCTTGCTGACAATTGTTGAGCAGTCTCTTTTAATGCTGCTTCATACATATTTGTAGCTATATTAAGAAACGTTCACCTGTTGTAGACAGTAGACAGTCTTGTTGTATTTGCCTAAAATAAGATTTTAAATGTTCAGAGACATGCATAAAATGGTGTAGGACTGTAGGTGTTGAGGCATTATCTCCATCTTGCAGCCATAATTGTTAAATTTATGTATTGTATTGTGCCTATCATTTGCATAGCGCCTCACATTGCATACCAAATCAGAGGCGCTAATTAATGTGAGCAACTGAACACGTTCTGTCATCTGTTTTACGAATCGGTTGGTAGTGCTTTGTGATGGAAAATGTTTGTATTCAACGCTTTGGAGATGTCTAGTATGAAATCAGAATTACTTTTGTCCATGACCACAGAGACGATCGTTATTACTTTGGCTCGTAATGAGTCTAATGACTGCATTTAAAAGTGTGCATTGTAAGTGTCAGAGACTACACATTTATGCATTGAAAATATCTTATGCTTTTCTAGGGCTAATGTGGCTCTGTTTTTGCTGTTTCTAGGCTTTCACAAGTTCAGTGTCGAATTGAAACCGGCGCGGGGAAAAGTGCTGCTGGAGACCGAGGGTATGCAGACTACAGGTTCAGTTGCACGTGACGTTGGTACTTCGTTGCACTGTTCAACTCTGCATACCAACTCTTTGTCAAATCATGATCTATCACTGGAGCCGTGTCCTGGAACGTTTACTGACCTCTGCCCCTTGGACACTTTAGCCAGCTGTGCATCTGGGCTCCCACTAGTTACCAGCGTGGCCTTAGTTCCTTATTCTGCCTTGTCTGTTTGCAATTCCTCCGTGCACCAGAAGCGCGCTTGCACTTCAGAGCCAACCTGTTCACTAAACTGTACGAGAGCTCTGGTTCTTTCTCAGAGCATTGGTTCATATGGTGCGATGAGTCTATCAGGTTCTCATATATCAGAATCATCGAGACCAAGTCTGAAGAGAAGTGCTGAAGAAATTAAAAACAACTCTGATATGCATTTCAAGAAAAAGCTGCTGCATGCCGAGCATCAACTTGACGTACAGAGATGGAACGATTCAGATTCACAGTCACAGATGGAGATGACTGGACCGACCTTCAGCACCACTAAATCATCCATAATGAACTCATCTCAACCTTATATGATGAATGTGGAGACCCATAAGCGAACGGCTTTGCCCGGTGATGCCATGACGGATGGAATGCTAAGATATACTACATTCTCAAATTGTGCATCACAGCCACTTGCATCGTCTAACAGTTGTCAGGTCGTCCGTGCTGCTCTGCTAGGTGGAAAACCTGAAGGAAATATACTTCTTCATCAGACTGCTGGATCGGGTATTCCCTTGAGTTGCAGTACTGCCATGGCAAATCATCCTTCTATTGCTCAAAATTCTACACTCCCTTTATTCCTTCATCACGCAAATGGCCAGTCCCCTTCGATTCGAGTAACCAGTCAGTCTCTCGGCGCACAAACAGTATTACAAGTGAACCAGCTGACTCCTGCTACCCAGACTGTTGCGCATCATCAGCGAGTTCAGTTAAGTGTGCAGGCCCCAACTGTCCAGCTGGGCACGATTCCGATATCGTCCTCAGCTCGGCCCGTAATTTTCTGCAGCCTGCCACAAAATCTGTCTGCAAATTCTGGGTTTTCATCTCAGAAAGTCTTTCCAAATATATTGCCTTATCCGCGAAATAACGTAGGCAGCGACCCGGTTGCCATCAGTCAGGCGGGTGTCTGTAGTGCGGTGCCTTTGATGCCCCTGAGTGGGGATAGGAATACGCTTGGTCAGACCAAGCAGCAGTTGCTGAAGGCTCGTCTTCAACGGGACGCTGCTTCCCATGGACCGACACGATACGTCTTTCGTCTTGCCTCCTCGCTCTCGCCCATGCTGTGTCAGAATGCCCAACTTCTAGCAACTTCAGCCATTGGTTTTGCTGGACCAGCAACGTTTGGACCGACGACGACAAGTTTGGGCTCTGCAATGCAGAACTTCACTGGTATATTGGTTCAGGGGAGTGCAAATCGAACCCTGGGCACGAGTATACTAGGGAGGGTTTCCTCGGACTCTGGCAGCTTTTCTTCTGGGATAGGCACGGCTGCCTCAAGTTCTCCTGATCTGTCCAGTCAGGATGACCAGAAGTCGCCATCATCATCTCAGGGTTGCTGCAATTCGCCAGAAAAAACCACTTGAATCATTTCGGAATTTTAGAATGCCAGTAACAAACAGGGATTCTGTCGTGGTTTTCTCTGTAAAAGGCAGCATTGTTGTTTGTTTGCAGTCCGTTGAATTCATGCTCTTATATATACATATATCTTGGGCTGCTGTGTTTGCTCGATGACTGTTTTAAATTTAATTTAATCCTTAGTTTTGGTGTATTTCAGTTGCTGTTTCTTGTGTCAGTCCTGTAAATGTGATAACTATGGCAAACTATTTGCTTTTACCTTGTTTCCATGTTGATAATGTGGCAATTGATTACGGCCGAGTCCAGGGGCTTCTATCACCCCAAGCAGAAGGGCTCAAAAACTTATGACTTTCCATTTTCCCCTCAAAAATATTCTTCCATCCCCTGTGACCAGTCTTTTCCCCCCCCCCCATATTTCTGAAAATTATACATTACAAAATATTCCTCAGTTTTCCACTGGGTGCCCGCTTGGTATAGAGATAGACGCCCCTGGCCGAGTCTAGTAGCTAAGTGAATGTTTGATGTTTTTGAAACTAATGTCTTAACACCTCCGTGCAGCGTTTGTCTTGGTTGCTAACTTGTATTGGGGACAGAATAATAGTAACTTTAAGAAGACATTATTTGTGTAAATATTGAATAAGTTCTCGTTTATATAGAAATATAAGTGTGTCTTTCTTCAAGTTTTGTAATTGCTATAAGGTACGTTCTATTTCTTATATTTGCTGCTTTTGTTGTTTAAAATTGTTTGGCATACTGTCACTGCATTGTTGCAGATGTTCTGTGAGTCTGAACCTCAGTGGCGTTATATTTCTTACACAGTTTAGCATGGAAAGAGTCTCTTTCTCTGATTATAGTTGATTCAATACCATCTTGAGAGGCTGTACTTAATCCTGTCCTGAGTTGCAGAGAATCGTGAGCATGTCCATGTTTGCCGACTATAAAGAATTGTGTTACCTTGTTTTTGTCCTGTATGTGATGATGCATATATAGATGCGTTAGTCTATACGGTTGCCTTGCCTCCATGTTCTATACTTTGCTGACGTGGATTAAATCCTGTGATCCAAGTGAGCTTATTAGATCTATACAGACAGAGTCATGTGGTGTGGTCAGAATCTTTTACAACATTTTGCTAAATCTTTGAAGTTTTGTAGGTGGTTTGGTGATGCAAATTTTTCTGTACTTTAAAATCATATCTATTTAGAAGTTGCTGTATTAAGTTTAAGTACTGTCTTGTTTGCCATGACTCTGTTGTTGATTTGTCAGTTGATTCAATTCATTCACCATTTTGGGAACCTCGGTAATGCTTATTAGTTCTGCGTACCAGGCGATCGTTTAAACTGTTGTGACAAAATCTTTCTTAGCGAATTATGATTATATTGAAATTGTGCTGTACTAGCTGTACAACCAGTTGCGGGTTATGTTCAACCAATTGATCTTGAGCTCTTCCATGTAACAAGTATCCTGCTTATGTTTGGAAAATGTTTAGGCAATGCTCAATAGGCAGGTGCTATTTCTCTTCTAGGATTACGTTGTATATTGTAAGCCTTTGATGGTGCTTGTAGGACATTTTTTTAAATCTTTAGGGACAAGTATGTACTGAAAGAAAAATAAGTCTTGTTGTCGGTAAAGGTTTGAATGCGAACCGGTCCAGTGTTCTATGTGATTCTAATATACTAAGTGACTTGTTACTGTTACTTGCTTTGCTGGTATTGTCATCTTGTGCAGTGATTTAGTGATTAGTATGCAATTTTGGTACAGCAGTTGGTACTTGAGAGAAGGAAGTATTCAAAGATGACTGCACTGTGTATGATGTTGATGTCATTATTATTACGTCAAGTGGCAGTTTATGATGCCCAGCGTTTTCAGGACCTCGTGTTAATTGAGCTGTAAGAACAGGAAAACCATTTTGCGATGCCTGGTTATTTGATTGTGATACTCATTTCTATAGCACTAGTGTAGTGGTTCCCAACATTTGCATTTCAAGGCACTATATCTATCTAGAAGTAATTTAGACAAAGTCAGTGGCACCTGGCCATTAATTTAGTTTTCTTTCAGTTGATTACTTTATTTTGATGACGAGTGGCCAGGTTCCGTGTATTCAGGTGCAGTGCAGTGGCTATTCTACACTACTTTCAGCAGATAATAAGCAGTTCTCATAGAAGAAATGGTGTCCTTAGAGCAGGCATCCTTGCCTGCCGTAGCACCAGGTTTTGGAATACAACCGTACTGCTCTTTTGGACAGTTGCGAAGTGAGTGAATGCAGTGTAGTGAAATGTTTATGTGGGTTCTAAATCAGGTGCAACAGTAAATTGATTTAATATCAGTGTTGCTTAAATGATGTTCCTGCTGATCTTACTTTGACCGATTGGTACTTACTTAAATTTTATAGGCATCTGTTTTAATCTATTGATTAGTTTTAGTATGTGGAATTCTAACATTGAGGCATAATAACACATCTAATGTCAGTAACTGGTTAAATTTATATATCGCTGTGACTGCTTACAACTATGTGAAATTGTACATGTTTATTTTCTTACTATTACACGCAGTTTATATGTCTGGTTGTCACTGGTAATCTTTTGGAATGGTGTATGGACCTTTTTTTGTGCTAGATATCTGTCATTCTTTTTGCTTAACAACTACTTTATTGTCCGTGGCTCTTGTATTCCATGCCTTTTAAATGACTTCCTGAAAGGCTTTATTATTTTTGTAACTCTTTGTGTTGTCATTAGTCAGATACATGTTGATGCCAGCTCAGTGTATTTTGGCTGCACAATAATTGACAGATTGTTTGAGGTGTAAAGTAATGATCACTTAATTGCATTACACATAATTACATATGTATAATGTAACTAGTAATTTCATTGATTGAGGTTTGATAGAGTGTTGCATTTGGAACGAATACATGTTGTTCTTCTGTTCTTAATGATCTCTTCTTGATCAAATACATCCTGATGATTTCGATCTTTTTATTTATGGGTTGTACAGAGACAACTTAATTGTCTGTATGCGAATAACTGTCTATTTTTAAAAAGAGACTCGAGATCGTTGAAAACATAAATTTTATATCTGATCATTTTATTCCTTAACTGCATGTAAATTATTACTAACAGATGGAAGGAATTCAAGGAAAATAACTCAATGAAAACAAAGCTCTTTTCAGTTGGTAGCAAAGTACTTGTAATAGAATACATATAGGATGTATGTGGCACAGTGGGATAGTCTCTGCCTCGCTTCCAAAGGGTCATGGGTTCCGATTAAGATCCAAACCACCTCGTAGGGATCTTGAGCAAGTCCTTCACTCTCAATTGCTTTGGTGTGTAAACTTGCATACCTGGCTTTAGGTGGAATCACCTCTGAGTGAAGGGGTGGTATAGAATTATGTGAATAGATAAATGTATGTGAAATCTGAAATGCTTATGAAGCACTGACTCTAAACAGTAAAACTGATTTGATGTTTTATTTTGATGAAAACGAGTTTATCTTCCCACGGAATTGCATTAAATTGTAAGTGACTTAAATGGACATGGTCAGCAGTTGACAATGCATCAATACCTTTAAAATAAACGTATATATATAACTTAAATCAAACATTCAATTGCATCAATACCTTTAAAATACATTAGATGTAGTGGAATGTTTGATTTAAGTTATATATATACGTTTATTTTACAACGCCTTCATAACGAAGATGATTGGCGTGTGATTTGATTTAAGTTAAGTCTATATAAAGTACTTATACTCATGCAGGTTCCAATTTGATCACCCAAAATACACTGTAGTCTGTAGGCATGTATTCAAGGTTCTATAGATACTCTGTCTGAATACTATAATTATATGTATACCTCTTAGTTCTGCGGTAAGCAAGCTCCCTAGTTTATAGGCTCTGTGGCTGATTTTTCAGTTCCTTATGCAAACTGTAATTAACAGAAAAACTGAAAGTGTTCAGAGGCCAATATACTCTTAGTAGTGGGCTTGTGTTGTTGTCATTCATTCATTCATTCTGGACATTTTTATAGCGCCTCTTCAAGAAACTACTCAGAGGCGCTCCCAGCCATGACCAAAATAGAAAGACTTAAGTCATAACGGGTTGCATTGCATTTTCAGCTGTCCGCTCGTCAGAGGCATCCTCAAATAAACGTCTTTAGAAAATCAACTGAGACTTTATGATATGCCGGCTTGTAGGCCTACCAGATCGATTCTGTTTGCACCTGTGCATAAATGACATGAATCGGTCCAACATCTAAAGAACTATAGGTTTTTTGACCCACCCTGTAGGTTATAGGCCTACTCCACGTAAAAGAGATGGTCATTTAGACTATATCCTCAGAATGTAGGGCTTATAGGCTAGGGTCCTAGGCCTACTCCATGTTGAATGATATGCTCGTCTGTATGCTCAAACTATAGCCGTAACTAATTTGGCTAAAATGAAACGAATATGCTTTTGGTTAGGTCACATCAAATTTTATGGAAATCCATGCTAGTTGCTCGTGAACCTCGATCATCTATGTCTCCTCAGATTACAAGTATACGGTCTATAGGCCTATAATTAGACCTCGTCTAGGCCTGTGTATACAGCGCTGGATGCTTCAACTGACTATTCCACAACGGGATTTATCTAAGCTTATGACTTGGATAATTAATTGCCTAGGCTGAATATGGCATAATATAATGAGTGCGTTCTGCATATTCGACAGTCTGCTGTAGCCTAGGTGTTATTATGTAGGCCTAACGCAGGTGCGCATCCTGTCGTGTGTAGTTAGGCCTGGGCCTATGTAATATAGACCCTATAGCGAAGAACTAAGCTTATAAGTAGACGGGACGAAGAAAACAGGCACCTGATATTTCTTATTTGTAGCACTTGCCATAATATTATAGTCCTAGTAGAAAGCTTGAGCTGCGCTGACAATCTGCAGTAGACTTTGGCTGCGATGGAAAAGCGACATCTGGTAGTCTTTCTGTCGTGTTTGACTGTGGCCTTGGCTCATCCGGACGGCGTTCCGCTTTATTATCCGAACATCTGTCAGTCGATGTTTCCATCTCACAACGGAACAAAGGCCAGGATGGATCCAGCTCCGTTCAGCATCACTGTCAACGCAACCTGTTACTCTGCAAAGACATCTGTCAATGGTAGCCTAAGTTTATGCACATCTGATCACAATTAGGCCTACGCTTGGGTGGTGGTATCTCATGATTTCCATTGGTTCCCCCTGCAGCGAGCATTCTCTATGGAGTCTTTTCTATTGCCCCGGCGTTGCGTTTTCTCTCAAGCTCCAACCTATTTAGGCTCTGTGAGCTCTTCACCTTGACCTCTGCTTCCCTGGGTCGCCGTTCTCTGCGCTCGACTACACGTGGTGACTTTCTTAATTGTTCCTCTCTCGCGTACTGTGACTATGCAGGAAAGATCTTTTTCGTTTGTGGGACGACTTTTCAGAATGATCTCCCACTTGCCCTTCGCTTGCTTCCCGTGATTCATTGACTGCATTCCACCGCCTTTTTAAGACTTTCTTTCTGACCGGGCCTGAGTTGGGTGTGACTCTGAGTAGATAGAATTAGTTAGATTTATTGATTGATTGATACTAGGCCTATTTCTAATAGTCACATATTTAACCATTCTGGCATTTCCGGGATATAGGCCTACCGAGCGGTGATAGTAACTTGTAAGTTATGATAGACGACGTGAATTAAATTTACTTCAAGGTAAGACTTCTATAGCTTTTGCTTCTGGTATTTTCTTGTGACCTGCAGTTACGATTCTGGCGACGCAGCCGACTGCACGGTTCGTTGGTTTCTTCGTCGAAGCGAGGAAGCCAGGCGTCGATTCGTTTTCCTACGGAACCTTCGATAGCAACGGAGATCGTCATATTAAGACGCTCAACTGCTTCGAAAGAGAAGCTGTACATATATATATATATATATTTATTTATTTATTTATATTTTATATATATATACTTTTTTACCCCAGGTATCAATGATCCCTGGGGATTTCAAAAATTAGGGGGCTTAGTTCTGGAATGGATAGTCTTCGCAGGTGGTTGTTGAGGACGATCTTCGAAAGAAGAGTCAGAGGAGGATAGAGTGAATGAATTTATAGGGTAGGAGGAAGTTTTGA
>JAQFXW010003031.1:0-12338 GCA_034693945.1 Dendrobaena attemsi
TCGAATTAATAATTTTCTAAAAGTAGGTGCATAACCATTTAATCATTTATAAAAAAATTTGATAGAAAAACAGCTGCGGTGCCATTTAAAGCAAAAATTTTGGTCTTTAAGGAAATGTATGAAACATGTATTCTGAAATTTTCGACATGTGATCCATTTTGATCCCTTGGGTCAAATTTCATGAAAAAAGTAATAGTTGTAATTGAGCAATCGATGGCGAATGAACGACGAAGGGGTTGAGGAATAGAGAATATGCAGAATTTATTTGTTGTTCTAGAATTCAGAAGTGTGGAATGCAGATCAAGAAAATTCAGACAGGAAAAGTAAGATTTCTTCAGTGAATTTACCCAGTCCCAATAGATCTCGCGGTGCGTCATCTTTTTGACACTGGGAAGCTGTATGCGAGGATCCATTGTACCGAATGATTTGAGAAGCAAAAGAACAACTGCAAAAAATATAAATGACTTGGAATTTGAACTGAAACACTTTTCTGTGCTTTTGAACTTGTAATCAAGATATTCGAAATCATACTTGATTAATTGTCAAGAAGTATCCAGTAATTGTAATGTTGCAACAATATCTAAATTTAATATCAAGTATATTGTCACTTGTTTATTCCTTACCACTTGCTTAATGTTCTGTTTCAAACATTAACCATTTAACTTCCTTTGAACATTTGATTAATATTTGCAAATCAATCTTGACGACAATGACAAAACCGCCTAAAAATTCAATGACTCAAATGCAAACCGATGCAGCATACTAATACAGAAGTGCTGTAGAATTTAAGTCAACTAGTAGTTAGCAGAAAACTTCTAGTATAGATATCAAACATATCATTGGTAGATAGTTCAATGTTCATGGATTATTACACACATGACTGTACTTAATTTGGAAGATTCCTCTTGCATCTGAGCAGTTTCTATAACAGTGTACTACCAAGTGTCCTACTTTTGCCTTATCATTCTTTACAAGTTTACACTCTGTACTCTTACCATGAACAAGACTATAAATGTCTTCTTTCAAGCACTCCTTTCTCCTCGCATCGTCCTTGGTCAGCTCACTTGGTAATCCCGACTTCTTCCGTAACTCAATCGCCTTACTGAAGTCTCCGATGCGAGCATTAAGGTCCTGATCCAGGTAGATGTTTTCAGCTTTGATGCTGCGATGGTAGATTTCCTCCCTAAAAAGTCCATATGATTTATGTAAACACATTGTGATCAATACACAGAAGTGGTCCCAGCTCAGACTTTGCAATCAAGTTAATTCAGTACAGATTTCAATGGGTGCATTTGTGACTGTCCATGAGAAAATACCTCAGTTATTAGACCGCCCAGAATTTGTGTATTTAGGCGGTCTAATAACTGAGGATGGTCGCTGCATGAAGGACATTAAACAAAGAATAGGTCTGGCGTGCGCAATGTTCGGCAAGCTCTGCAAAGAATACTGAATAGAAGTAGAAGAGAAAGAATCAGAAATAGATGACCAGGGAGGAACTGGGAGCGGAGGAAACTGTAGTTGACAAGATAAGAAAAAGAAGACTCGCTTGGTTCAGACATGTATCAAGGATGAACGACAGAAGACTACCAGTGGCGGCCCTGCATAGCTATGTGGAGGGAGAGAGGAGTAGAGGGCGCTAGAGGAAAACCTGGATGGACAACATAAGAGAAGATCTAGAAAACAAGAACGTGAATATGATGGAAGCCATGGATAACATCAAGGATCGAGTTGTGTGGAGACAGCATGTAAAGGCCTCATCGTCGGTGCGGCCGGACGGAGGAGAACAATGATGATGATGATCAGAAAATACAGGGTAAGTAAAATGTTAGAAAATGGTATAACTCTGCATTCAATTTTGATAAATTAGTTCGATAATACGTGCCTATGCACAAATATTAAAAATGTACAACTTCACTTAAGTTATAGCATTATAATTTAGCTGCCTGGTTTCAAATAAACTTCGTGCTCAAACAGTGTATGGCCGTACACAAGAAATGCAGAAAGGAGTACCGGTAAGCCAACAAACTAAACACTAGTAAACAATCATGTTTGCAAAGTTGTGGTCTTGTGCCAACTGAAAATATCATATCCTCTATCGATGGATTCAACATTCTCAAATAACGAAAGTTGGCAGCACTATAGTTTGAAGACAAAGCAACTTACCGGTAAGTAAGAACAGGAAAATCCATATATGATTAATTTTATTAATTTAAGTCAAATTCTGACACATTGCAAGAAGAGATTACCTGATTCCTGGTATGGAACTGTGAAGATACGCTAAGCCTGCACTCAACTGGTACATGATTCGGCACCTTTCAATACAGCTCAATTCCATACAAACTTTTGTGAGGTCACCTCGAACCATTTGTGGATACATAACCAGTCGATTCCTACATAGAGCAAACAGCACTGTTGCACAACAAAACGTCAGTGGCTTATGGATATATTCGTTAAAATGTTAGCGTCCATATAACGCAAGGTGTGACACATAAACCAAAATTTCCTATGGAAAAAGATGGACATAACTCAGAGAATGGAAAGTCAGTTAGTTTTAGTTTAGCATTTGTACAAAATTTCAGAAACATCAGACTGTCATTAACTCATCGTCCAGCAACACAGGAAAGTCATCCTTCATTCATCAACTAGCACTTTATAAGAGTTTTTATTTTTTGTTCAGTTGATAATAATATAATTCTCAAAGCTGTCGGAAACAGAAGCTTAACAAATTATTAAGAACATTCTTATCACACGCAATCAATGACAGAAATGCAAATAAGTTAGTCAGAGCAATCAGAGCAAGGTTAGAAGCAACTAGATGTTTTTGAAGGTCAATGAGAAAAAACGATTCTTTTGAGAAAAGAAGTTCGAACAATTGATAGACATTATCAGTTGGTTCCAATCCATGGGGCAGCAATATAAAATGCACTTGTGCTACATCTAGGCTCAAAGAACTCATTACCGGATGCTAGGACAATTCGGATCCGGACAATTCGGATCGATCAAAAAGCATCATGCGAAGTAACCGACATGCTTTGATTAAGACATTGGTAGGGCTACTTCGAAAACGTTGATCTACTTGGTAGTCGCCGCAAATAACTGGTTCAGCATGACACCCCTCGCACACAGCCGAAGGGTGGCACTCCGCATTTGCAAGGTCGGTTCAAGTCGCCCATCTAACTCTCCCGCGATCAGTTGAGAAACTCCAAAAAGGAACAAAGCATCGATCGTATGAACATAAAATGCATTCTTGCAGGTGAAGATGCTCCTCCAGTGGCGGATCTAGGATTTCTTGCACGGGAGGGCAAGAGTCAATTCTGAGGGGCACAACATTCTAGCAAGGACAAAACTAGTATTTAATTCCAAATTTCAGTGGGAACTTGAAATGATGTCGTGATTGATTCATTACAGAACTTTATTTAGCGCCCCTTCAAGGCAACTACTCAGAAACGCTCCCGACCCCAGCACGGGCAAAGAGAGCAGTTTTACGGTGTGTGAAGAAAGTATCAGATTGAACCCTAGGAAGGAAGCAAACGTAGCTGCAAAGGGAGTTCATTCCAAAGCGAGGGACCAACGACCGAAAAGGCACGCTTCTGTCTTGTTGCTGTGCGGGCAAAAGGCACAAACAGCACGCCGCCCACAGTAGAGCGAAAAGAATGTCGGCCTGGTGCAGTAGATGTATGGTAGTCTAAGAGTAATAGGTCTACTATAAACTATCCTATTCCCAAATTATTAAAGTGACGAAATGTTTCGGGACAATCTGTTTTTGGATAATAACAAAGCATTTGCAGGGCCGACTACATATTTTGCTGCCTTTTGACCTGAAGCCTTACAATATAGTCATAGGCCTAATCGCCCATTGATGGCATTAGCGACAGATCCTTAATTCGATAGATAGACACAAAGACAGACACAAAGTATTAAGCATAGAGGTAGACAGACACAAAGACAGATACAATACAATACATAGGCAGACGCTAGGAGTGACAGTGGTGGGATCGCAAAGTGGACAGTTTTCAACCGGGGGAGTAAACAATATTTGTGTAAATTTTTGAAGTAATCGTGGATGCAGCCATAACATCAACTTAGGCGTACTTGGCTGAATTGCCTAAACAATTATTTAGACTTGGAAACCATTTGGTTATCTTTCAGTTTGTATGTATTAATCATAGGCATCTTGATTGTGCGTCTATGAAAAACAGTATGCCCTAGTGCAAAGTAGTTGTTTTAAATTAAACGTTCTTACATGTCTGATGTCAGACGTTTCTTATTTTGACAATAATAAACGGTTCGGAACTAATTGATACTTTTATTAAAGCTCATTATGTTACCGATTTAAACTAGAATAGGCCTAAATTGCTTAAAATGAGCTTTTGATGAGTTTTAACTTCATTTTGGATATCTGCTTGGTTCACCGCTCCGAATTGTCCGACTCCGAGTTGTCCGCCCAGAATAGTTCGCTCCGAATTGTCCGGCTCCGAATTGTCCGGTCACCCCCCTCCCCCAGATAGAATCATCTTTCATTCGCCAAGCGACATGCAGGCTAAAATTTACACGTGACACTGTGTCTAAGTCTGCAATAGATGACCGTGATAATCCGTTCACACTTCATTCTACTTTTAATTATAATGCGTTTCGTCAGTTTTAATTATATAAAACAAAGACTGCTATTATTGTACGAATTTCATTATAAAGCGATTAGGAAACTGTTTTAGATTGTGGTCAGATACTTACTGTGTGACCTGCATTGACCTAAAGACCGCCCTGTTCTAGCAAAATGATTCGGTGCTGCCACCTGTTGCCGGCTGCAGTTTTTGCCTGAGACAGCATAAGGACATGCCTGCACCTCTCACTCAAAGGCTCTGAACACGTCCCTACAGAACACACGCTCTTCCTACTGCGCCTGTTGCTGCGGTGGCTGCGATCGTATCACAGCGCTACATCAATCGATGAGTCAACGCTTTCACACACACAGCAGACGTCGTCTCGTCACTATAGCCGCACCGAGATAAACGCACTCTGTGGAATAGACCTGTAGGCCTATCACGGATTCACCGATGCAATACGCAGTGATGGGCAAAATAGTTTTCAAAACGTATTTTGAAAACAGTTTTATAAAATAGTTTTTAAAAGTATTTTGAGAATACTTTTACAAAATAGTTTTGATAATAGTTTTTGAAACTAGTTGTTGAAGCTGCTTTTCAGAAATCAACATTTTACACTTTATGCAACTCACTAGTGTGTACATTGAACTGCATTAAAATAAGTCTGAACTATGACTCTGACTATGAACGTAAATAAAAGCGAACAGATCTCGAGCCTAGAGGTGGTCTTAACCCAGTTTTTAAAATTTATTTCCATTTTTAAGAGGAACTTTAGTAAATTATTGTTAAAGAAAGTATTTTGGGAAAGTGTTTTGGAAAACTAGTTTGAATTCTCCAAAATAGCTTTTAAAACTATTTTGAAAATTGGCCTACTTTTACAAAATAATTTTCAAAACTATTTTGAAAGTAGAAATCAAAATAGTATTTTCTATTTTGAAAATATAAAACTATTTTAAAAATACTATAGTGCCCATCACTGGCAATAAGCACGTAATTGTATTGTCTACAAAGCGCACTTGGCTAAAACGGCCATCTCCAGCGGATGGAGTTAACTCGTCCTGTTTCAGATTAGCCACGGTTCCAGTTGGTCGATCCACGAACCCATGCTAAATAATGAATAATGTCACAAACAAGGGGTCCAGCTCTTTGCGTCCTTCAAACGCTTACATTCTGATAGGTCTAGGCTTATATCCTTAACCGTTATTTTATGTGTCAACTGTCAAATGTTACATCGCTAGTAGCCTATCTTAAAAGTATGGCGTTGTCTAATCGATTAATGAAAACGACACCCTGCAGCCAGAGGCTTCTATCTCCCCCCTTAAAAAAATACTTAAATTTCCACTAAACATAATTTTGGGCGCCCTTTACAGTTTTCGGTTAATGGGACCATCTGTTTGGAACTAGGCCTATGTAGGCCTACCTCCCACTTGCCATTCGCTTATTATAATTGCTTCCTCGTGATTCCTCAGTTCATTTCATCGCCTCCTTAAGACGTTTATTTTTGACAGGACCTGGATCGGGGCGCCTCTGAGCAGAGATATTGAAGGGGCGCTATACAATTTTTTGATTGATTGCTAAACCGGCCCTGAACTCGGCCTACTAAACTAACCGTCTCAGATTTATTTACACGTTGTTATGTTGTAGTAGGCTATATTAGTCTATCGGAAGCATGGGTCATTGTGTCTTTCTGTTCGAAATTATATCTTAGCCTAAAGTGGCTGAAAAATTAAATTGTGTAGGCCTGATTACCAACCGGAACTCCTTGAGCAATGAATTCCCCGTCTAGTCGAAGTGACAGAAGTGTCAATGTCATTTCACGACCAATAGTTTATCCAAGAAATTCTACGATTTGCTTGCAATCCTATCAGCGATCATCAATCGCATCGAATCTTGTTTGCCCATCCGATGCCAGACTCGATCTCGCTTGGATGAAGAACATGAACTGACCACCAAGGGTAAAAAAATCCAAAATCTTACCCCATCCCGTACCGTTTAGCTGCTGATTCCACTGTTGCAGCGCAACGCTCCACTGAACGCTAAAGGGCGGTGGCACTTAAAAGGCAGACGATGCGAATATCCAATCATGTGAGACGATGGATAGGCCTACTGTTGCTGGTTGCGGAGGCAGCAGCAGCAGCATCAAAGCACATGCATGATGTTATGAAATGGCTCTCAAATAGGTGGGAGGATCGAATATACTCCCTCCGCAGAGTTCGCTGGAGCGTGAACGACCGTCAATCAACCGCCAGCAAACGAGTAGTGGCAACTGAAGAGGCGTTGTAGGCCTACGTCGATAACCAAGGTCACCACCGCCAGAGGGCGACGGGAACAGGCTCCACGATTAGCTCAACCGAGTAATTGCATAAATTAGCATTTAAAACAAATCTAGCTGCGCATGGTCGACGTAATGTAGGCCTGCATCATCTGTACAGGTTTACGTGGTCAATGTGTGTACGTGTGCCAGCGATTAGCGACATCTATTAACAGTTCGCCATTATATGCAATTAGGAAATGCTCCTGGGTCTATTAGAAATTCACCGATTGTCCGTCGCTCCACGTTCTCTGTCGCTTACGGTCGATGTATTCGTAATGACGTGGCGCTTTCATCGGACGCTCTCAGGCGATTTGCACAAACACAATACAGGCTCAGAGTGCAGCGCCATCTATCGGCAGAAGTCAACTGCTGCAGCTCTCGAGTGGTCTACCCAGGTCATCATGCCAGCCTGCATGGGCAGTGATGGCATCCATGGTCGGCTGGAGGGCGTAAAGCCAGCCAGTAACTGTCCATGCAATAATATCCAGCTTGATCTTGGTAAGTTTTAATGCACTATGTCAGAGGTGTACAACTCGCGGCCCGCATGCGGCCCTCGGACCCAATTGACAGAAGGATGTGGCTCTCAAACAGAAATTATATAAACAAAGTTTAAAATGCACTTCTCTTTTCACAATTTTGGACCTTTGACAAAATAAGGCATCTCTAATTCTGTACAGGGGCCGACGGCAAGGTTATTGTTATGGTAGGGTCTACAAGTCGATGAAATTC
Source organism: Dendrobaena attemsi (assembly GCA_034693945.1). Classification (NCBI taxonomy): domain Eukaryota; kingdom Metazoa; phylum Annelida; class Clitellata; order Crassiclitellata; family Lumbricidae; genus Dendrobaena; species Dendrobaena attemsi. The sequence continues at coordinate 7,645 of JAQFXW010003031.1, forward strand.
CGATCATCATTCATCAGTGTAAGTGATAGGCCCTAATCATAATGTTGTGAAAATGAGTAAAGCTGTAGCAGAAAGTGCAACAATTGAAGGCGAAGCAATGTCTTTTAAGCTGACCTGAATTTAAGTATGCATAGGCAAAATAATATTTGAAATAATGAAATGGCTTTAAAATTGTTTTAATCTTGATCCACGTATTTGTGCAATCAAACATTTTCAGTAATGAACATGAATAGGAACAAATTAAGATTAAAATTTGACTCATAGGGCCTAACAGTTTCAACTCTATTTTGAAAAGTGCAACAACTGAATTGCAGCCGGATATAAATAAAATTGAGTGCTTCTTGAGTATTGAATATTGTCTTCACTGTCCTGCCTGCCTGCTTAAAGTGCACTTTGATAAGCAATTTGCCTACTAACATACATAATTATAGTAATGTATGCATTACTTCACATTTGCAACCTTCGATTGTTTTTCTTAGATGCAATTTGGCCCTTGACCAAAAAGGTTGTGCAGTGTGCACCTCTGCACTATAGGCTGGAGTCTAGACATACATTGCACCAATTGCCTATGCTCCAAAGCGGTTAACCTTTTCCCAAAGTGATCAAGTGTGTAGAGTGTGCTCAATAGGCCTACAATTATGGTTTCATTATCTCATGGTAGGCTAAACATAATTGATTCCGATACCAGAGGTTTACAGAACTGGGTAGGTAGATAGGCAGTTAGACAGTAGACACGAACAATTTTGGATGAAATATTTGTATACAATGCTAGTTTACCATTTTGCAGATAAATTCGAACACAGAAACTATCCTTTTCAACCTGTAACCTGTGTTTTGGATGCACAAATAGGCCTACTCAAGTTGATCATAAATTACTCATACTCATTCATGTTATAATGATCGAGCATAACGAACCTTCCATAGGCCTAATGAAAGGCCTAATGAAAGGAACTCATTTTGATTCAGTATTTACATTTAGAATCTAAGTTGCTTAAAACTAACATTTACAACCTAAATTAGGAGTCTCCCATTAAATTTTGTGTTATTAATATTAAATTTTGATTGTTTAGCCAAAAACTATACACAAACATATCTATTGCATCTGCCTCAATGCCAGCACCACTGCACTTACAATGTTAATGTTGTGCATTCAGAGGACCTGGTCAAAAATAGATTGCAAACGAATGAATGAGATGGCACTGAAGATGAATGACATGCAGCTGAATGAAACACTTGAGCACACAATCACTCATAGACAGACCAGGTCTTGGTAAACAAAGGCATATACCTGTAAATATGCTGAAAATTTATAATATTTTGGTGTGCCAAAGACCTGTCGTGTAGTTTGGAAAATCATCACAAATTACTTATGTTTCAGGAATCTTTCCATTTCTCAACTGTTTCTTTCAAGCAACATTAAATGGCACAGGGTCTGTGTCCACATCGACCTGAATTCCAGACTAGTATGAGAACACAGGTGTCATCGGCCTGGTGCCAACAATCTCTCTCTCTAAGTCTATTTCCTATCAACTGCATAAGTCAGCCGAGTCCAAAAGGACTTGCGACCTCGATAAGGATGTCAATCAAACTCGTATTGTTTTCACATCTAAACTGAACTTCATTGACAATTAGCTATTTTGTTGACATTTACAATCATATGTAGATGCATTTACAGTCATAAATCAAATTTCAATCAATCAATCGAATTTATAAGACGCCTCTTTACTAGTAACATTGTAGTCTCAAACCTAAAACTATAGGCTTATTGTACAAATGGTATCCTAGATAATCCATAACGATTACTTTCAACCTGCAATTCTATTTACATTACTTTTCTGCACTTGCATAATTTACAAGTGTAAAATGCAGTGTCAAATGTTATGTCACATTGCAATGAAGTTGATACCATAAATTAAATTTCTTGTTGCTTTCCAGTCCTCCCTAAAGCAGCTTATTGGAAAGAGGCTGGATAATCTCTTCCCTGTACCAGTAACATCGTTAAAAATTAAATAAATTAATCATGAACATGACAATTTTACTGTGCTATGGTCCTCTTGTTTTTCTATAAACTAGCACACAAAAAAGGATAATGGTCCCTTTGTTGGCACACTCCCAGATGTACCATTATGTACAAAAAACAAAGTTGCTCTGCTCAAAAGTCCAATGAGCAAGATATTAAAACAACATTCAGCATTCTGTACAAAATGAAATCGCTGTGGCACGAAACAAAACAAAACCACCAACTATGCATATGAGAGCTCATCTGAACACAGGCTGGAAAATACAGACCAACAAATCTTACATTTTTGATGCCATTTTGCATTCATCATATTAATAACACCTCAAAGTTTCATGGCTAGAAGCTCTGCAGAGAATGCAACTAGAAGCAGGTTCCATGTGTTGTAAGTGATTAAGAAATGCCAATGTTTACATTACGTTGTGAACACCGGCTACCATGTTGCAAAATATCCCATATAATAAGAAAAACTAATACTGTAAGATAACCACAGATGATAATGCATTTAATAATGTTTATTTTCATTGGATGAAGTTAAGCGATGATATAAAAATTGTCTGTAATTTAATTCCAAATTAATTATTACATCTTCAGTTCTTCAATTACAATGTTATATTCTGCACAGCAACTCCTTGACCATGATCACTATGAACATTTGTAGTACTTCTTGAATTTTTAATTACAATTAATTGAATTTAAAATCATACAGCACATGCCTGTCTGCAAAGTTGCCATGAAAATTAGCTAAAAACACAATCACAAGTCACTCACAGAGAACAACGACAACCAGTGGCGTCACCTAAGTTTCCTAATTGCATGCTACAGATACCCAGCAACAATTTATCATAATTGTCACAGAATAGGCTTCATGCCTGGCAATGTTTTCATACATCAACATGCAACTACTTCTACTGCTATTCACTGCGTAATAGCACCATTTATGAGATTACAGCTGTAGCTTTCCAACAAATGGCAACATTTAGAACTGTTGCTTTGCTGTCGCTCAAGGTTGGAACAACATTTCCCTATAAATTCAGTGCTACACAGCAACAGGATTTTACCGGAACAACACAATTCTATACTCTGCTGATGTAGGGAAAGACAACGTGATTTATATATTAATCATACTAATCAAAAAAGGTTAAGGAAGGTCATATGCTATTTTGGCAGTCCGCAGAATAGATAAGCTGATAAGTTATATAAACTCACCTGCAAATAAGTAAGAAAAATCAACAACACAATCAAAAACTGGTGAGCCAAATCTCCGGATGTAAATTTAAATAAATTAAGTTGGTAAAAATTAAAATACAATTGAATTTTTCTACTTCAACCCTTAGAGAGTTTTTGAGTTGACCACTGCTGGTTTGAAATACGACTTCTTCAAAAATTTCAGATTTACTGCAACTGGCAATAAATAAATATTGACAAAAAACAAAGATTCATAAGTAAAGAGAGCAGAAAAATGAAAGGCTTCACATTGTCAGAGCCGACATTGCCACGCATAATATCCTGACATGTCCCAAAATATGCTCACGAAACAAGAAATTCTTCATCCATAAAATACTTTATACTAGAATAAATGAGTCTAATGGCCAGCCGCCTCAGATGTTTAGCCAGCCCGTCAGACGGCAGAAGCATCTATCTGAACGTAAAGCTGTCGAACACCAGCCTAGCAAGAAAAAAAAGAATAGCAATCAACATGATTTAACACCACTACAAATTTTTTATTTAAAAAATTTCTATAGCACATCTTCAAGTTCACTACTGCTCAGAGGTGCTCTTGATTGTGGTTCTGATGCTGAGTGGAAGTTAACATGCCGAAGCACCACAAAGTAATTGTGAGTGAAGGAACTGCTCAAGCTTAGCTAGTGTGTACAAAAGTTATTGCACAAAATATACAGTATGGGATATATTAACCTACAACTGGTGAAGTTGATTGCAACAAAAATAAATACAGATTTGCAAACAAGATTTATATTAAGTAGAGACCAATAATTGTTCTTGACCGATTCTATACACAATCAGTAAAGGTAAATGCAGGAAGTCAGCAACTACAACAATGGAACCTATTTAGCAATGATTGCTGGTAAGATCCAAGTCACATGAACCTAAACAAGTAGCCTTGTTTAGGGATGACACTCTGTATCTGTGGGTAGATGCAAATGTAGCAGGTCAACACCAAACATGGCTCCAAGCAGATGTACTTCAGACTTTTCAAACGGCTTATCCACCATTACCAGCCTCTCCCCTCGTCATAGTGTGGTCTCTGTGATTTATGGAATGATTTCGTGCATCATTATTTGCTGACGTCTTGCGTTGTAGACACCAGTGTATTGAAAGCAACTAATTAATAATTACATTTGAAAATACAACAAACTAAACCACGAAAACCTCAAAAATAACTTGAGTTTGACAGTAAATCTAATCTTTCAAGCAGAATGTTTACAAAAAATTAGCACATCCTATTGAAGACTACTTTACAGTATACACAAGGCATGTAGAGTTAATAGTTTTGGGACATAATGATACTTCACATCATATAATTATGATGAATAATGGATAAGATGTAAGCATGTACAAGCATCCACGCTGTAATATGGGGTCCGTAGCTCAGTTGAGAGAGCCCTGATCGATTAACTGAGTAGTGATCTGGCGGCATGGGTTCAAGTCTCACACA